>JABSTB010000123.1:0-34970 GCA_013756995.1 Neonectria neomacrospora
CCACCGCCGCCGCCGCCGCCTCCTCTCCGGACCATTTCTCCGATCGACTCAGGAGACCGAAGTCAGCATGCCGAATTTCCGGGACAGCCTGAGAGATGGAGTCCCATGCCTTCGGCACCCCTAAACATGGCGAGACTATCTAAAATCCCCAATGCCCTCACTTCAGACGGGAAGTCGCATCCCTCTCGGCGCAGAGGACCCAGAGGAAGGCCACGGAAGCGCTCTGTGGACCGCTCATCTGGATCTTCCACATATTCTAGAACGCGCCCGTCAGCCACTCAGCCGTCTGATTCCGGAACGTCTGAAGAAGATCCGATCGTATATCGCAACGCGCGGCAGTTCCCTCCCCTTCTCCCGGCTGCTCCAGCCTTCGGCTCACCAGGCACAGACAGCAAGGCATCTGTCACAAACCGAATCACTGCATGGGTTGCTCAATACGAAAGGGCGCAGAGCCCTCGCAGGCAACCACTGATGGAAAAGTCAAAAGCCAGCACTCCATCAAAGGGACCCTTCACTGTTGGGAACGAAGCACCAAGCGTATCCGACGAGTCCACCGCATCATCGGAGGGCGAGATAGAAATGCTCTGGACTCAACTCAAGGACAAGAGAGCTAAGCTGAATGAGATGAAGACTGAGATGGCGAGGCGACGGAAGGAGCTGAGAGACCTGCGGCGAAGGAAGGACGACGCTGACAATGCCTTCATGAGTGTCATCCGACCGATGCTTATCAGCCAGCGGGGTGCTCTACACACGCCACCCAGCCTTCTAGACCGACGGATGAACGACATGCAGAGTTTACGGACAGACTATCACTTTTTAGAAGCCAACTACGAGGGGCTTGAAGTCATGTTGGACGAGGAGGAGGCGGAACTCAACAGCCTGGAGACGCGCTTCTTCAGCCTATTAGCTGCGGGTCGCACTAGGCCAGAGCGGCCTCGCGCTGACATTGATTCCGAGGTGGATCAAACAGACTACTTCCAAAACATGCCTGTGGATTTAAAGGGCATTGCTCCCGAGGGTCCTCCGGAAGACCGCCACCCTCTTTACGTGGAACTGTTGTCAACGGTGGGCGATCTTGAAAATGCCAAAGAGGAGCATGAGGATCTGCTGTTCATCAAGGAGCAGTATGATTACGATGTGGAAATGAAGCGAACAGGGGATAACCCGGACAGTGAAGAAATGACCGAGTTCTTCGACGAGTTCGAGTCGGAGAACGAGAGAATGCTGAACAACGTCAAGAAGCTTGAGGCGGCCGTCGCCCACCTCAAACGCCGGTGTGAAGAACGAGGAGTCATGCAAAAGCACATGTCCCCCCGGGTCGAGTATCTGTTGTATCCGGAGCGGCAGTACGAGGATATGGACCTGGAGGAAATTGATGCGATCCGCGAGCGACAACCGAGCCTAGTTCATTACAGGTTCCCGGTGCTTCTCACCCAGCCCGAGCACGTCATGGCCCTACAGACGTCGCTTGGCGCCCTCAAGGCAGCAGCAACGCTCTCAGACGACGACCCTAAGAAAAGAGTCCAAATGCAACTCGCGTCCAAGGAGTACGCCATCGACCGGCTCATTATGGACCACGAAACCGGCGGCAAGGCCGACTTCGTCAATCGATGGCTCCTGCAACAGCTCCGCATATCGCCTATGAACGCAGCGCTACTACACTCGACCTTCATCAGCGACCGGTCGCTCAAGATCCGAGACTTTTGGCGGTGGCAGAGCGATGTGCTGCACTACTGGTGGCGCGACGGTACGGCGGTCTTGACAGAAAACTTGTTCAAGCTCGTGACGAGCGAGGATTCCCAATATGCGTCTCGAGTTGGCACGCCGCAGCTCTCACGGGCGGCAAGCGATGGGCCTGATGTGAACTCGGGTCGACGCCAACATTTCACCGGCGGCAGTGAAGCCCAGACCACAGTTGCATAAGCTGTGTTAGCTCACCGGTCGGTTCACATTCACTTCACCACCTAGGTTTGCCTCTTCCGCTCACCTCCCCTTTTTCTTTCTTTTTCTTTTCTTGTTGTCTTTTGATGGTATTTATCTACCTAAGCGTTTTGATCCTGCAGCGATTTCAGTCTACGTTCGTCTCGCAAAATGGGGCAAGATCTCGATACGATTTCTTTTGTGGCACTCGGGAAGGAGTCGAAGGGACTAAATTGGGAAATCGCCAGTTAAACAGCCTGGCAAAACAGAACCTGGGACTCGACACGTTTAGTTGCCAGGGACATTTGATTTTATTTCGTCTAGTACTTGTCTTTTTTTCTTTGGTGGTGCCGGGCTTGTACATGGGAGTCTGGCGGGAAATTGTGATACCCTTGCTTGAGTTCGCTTTGGCTAGAAAGCTCGGGGGAAGTGGACGCCTTATTGTGTGTGTCGGATATTTTGGGCCTTTTGGATTCGAGAGCCGACTGATGTTTCAGCACTTGGGAGTTTTTCCTGTTACTTGACAGACGCGATACCTATTACAGAAGGGAGGGAAAGAAAGGGCTAGTGGGAGAACAGTAACCTTGGACCACGGGACGGCTGGTGCCGTCGTGATAGTGTGCGATTTGAATCAAAGCCTTTGTCTTGGGTGTACCAGGTGGCGGAGCTGTCTTTTGCCTTCTGTTGACGTTTGGCATGATGGGGGTTGGACTAGATAGGAGATATGGTCCATCTCCAGATCTGTCAATCCATGATCCAAGAGCTTCCCCACACAACGGCCACTAGCAAGGGGCTAGCAGCTACGGCCGAGCGGGCTCGGGAAACGGGACGAGCCTCGTCCCTCGCCCAGACCCCACTGCAGCGAGTCTGGGTCTGGGACGAAGTGGCTTGGAAGTACCGGTACCTGTGGATCATCATGGACGCGCCAAAGGCTGGCTGGACGGGCTGCAGCAGCTCACGGAAAACGGTTGGTCAGGGTGCGGGTGCGTCGGTAGCGCTGAATTCGGGCTGCATGCCCCCCAGGGATGGGTTTGTTTCGAAGGGGCCTGGCATGGAGGAGAGAGGGCGGCGTCGAGTGGATTCAGGAGGATGAGAGAGGGGCCCAAGACGGAACGATGCTGCATTGCGAGCCGCATGTGATGTGATTGTGGCCCCTTGTTGAAGCTGGATGGTGTCTGCCCATGGCGGTGGACTGAGAGCTATTTGCCATTCTGTGCCTTTCTGGCGACTGCCTTCTGGCGAATGCGACGCTGGCATGTCACAGGGCGCGCGAGGAATGCGACGGTCCGCTATGCCCGTGTGAAGATCCGCGACGGGGGGTGGGCGTAGGAGAGGACGAGGCAGAGATCAGGCTGAGGATGGTGTTTTGTGAATTCCAAAAGAAAAAAAGCACCTGCTTTTCCAAAAATGAAACAATGACGATGCGACGGAAAATCAACGAAGGAGGGGGAAAAGTGAAGGAGGGGCACATGGCGATTTCATTGGTGAGCGAGGGGTGAGGACGTGCTGGGCGGGGTACGTACCACCCCCTCCAAACCAGACGGGGACGCGCGGGTGGGACAGAAGCGGAGCGGAGAGTCGGAGTTGTGCATCGCGGGCGAGAAGGGGCACGGAGGGAACGGCCAAAGCACGGAAGACGGACCGAACTAGGACACAGAAATAGGGAGGTGCTTAGGTAGGCACGTAGTATCTATCTATTCCGCGACTCCACTGGAACTGCAATTGAGTTGCCCCCCCGAGGAATGGAAGTCAAGGGAAGGGAAGGGAAGGGAACGAACGACATGGCGTGAGTGCACCATCAGCCGCGGTGACTGACTCTACGAATAGACGTGGTAAGCGTTCCCAAGCGTGAGCTGAGTCGCAGGTGTGAGTCGCAGGTGTGAGTCGCAGGTGTGAGACGCCAGTGGCATCCGCGGAAGGCCACTGGCCAGATCGAGAACGAGATGCACGCATGTGTCTTCACGTCATAGCATCCTGGAGACACACACACACACATACACGCACACACGCACGCACGCACACACACAAACACAGCATCACTAGAACCCAGCCGTCAGAACCTTTCGCAACCACCGGGTTGGAAGCGGTAAGCCAACAACTCGGCTCCTCCTCGCTGAGCCGCAACACAACCCCAAGAACACTATCCTATCCTATCCTATCCCATCCCAGCGTCAGATGTTTTCTTTTTCCTATTGCCCGCCAAGAACGGCCAGTCCACCGCCGTCCCATCTATCCCCCACGCCCATTCGTACAATCAAGTACGAATAATAACCCCCTACCTTACCGTGCGAAGCACGCCACACTCCCCTCCCTACCAGCCCTTGCCTGCGGGGGATCGACGGCACGCCCGCACGCCCAGCCCAGAGTGCCGGGATGACGGGGAGGGAGGAAAAAGAAAGCATAATGCAAAATAAGAATCAGGCTGCGCTTACACTCTCAAGACGCAACGAGCTGGCCGAGCGGCAAGATCCCCAAGACTCGGGTGGGAGTGATGATGCCCAATATCGCAGCCTCGCAGTTCACAAATGTCCCCCTTTCCTCTCTACCTTACTTACACCGTTCCCGCAGAATCCACGTCGCCATTCCTCGGCCGGGCAACGATGCGGATCAAGTTGGAATGATAGCTTGTCTCTACGGATGTGGACGAGAAGCCATCCCCGTCATCCCTCTGTTTAGGGTGACGCAGTGGCGCACCATATCAACCCGGCGTGAGACCTGGGCGGCCAATAGTTGCCATCTTCCTCATCATGGGGTTCATATCGTGCGTTTGGGGCTTTGGGCCGTCTTCCCCGGTGCTCAA
Source organism: Neonectria neomacrospora (assembly GCA_013756995.1). Classification (NCBI taxonomy): domain Eukaryota; kingdom Fungi; phylum Ascomycota; class Sordariomycetes; order Hypocreales; family Nectriaceae; genus Neonectria; species Neonectria neomacrospora. Next base: position 4,721 of record JABSTB010000123.1, read on the forward strand.
CTTGCTTCTTAGAGGGCAGGCTCCATCGACATCTTGTATCACCTGAAAGTGCGTGTGTGAGTCACTAGCTGTGCTCACCGACTGCTTGGAAGTCTCAGGCTGCATGCTGACCGCGTTCCTTGAGAGAAGAGGAACGAAGGCTGTAAGAGTCAACGGCAACTGGAAGATCCTCGGGATTCTTCTGGGAGTGGCGGTAAGGAGACATGTCGGCGTGTTAAGTGGCCAAGACACAGAGTTAGATAAGATATTCAATATTTGTAGGAAGTAACGTCTAATCCCTAGCCAACGTCTTTGCTAGGCCCATCAAGTGCAGCAATACTCGTCAAACCCAGTGGCTGCCCCAGTCCGGCGCACAATGCCATGCATCTAACCTTGGTGTTCGCAAATCCCCAAGACAATTGAACTAGCAGTCCATCTGAGCCATAGCCATAACCGCACTTCCATAACGGGATACATGACTATCCACCAAAACAACCCCAAAATCCGCCCTTTGGCTTGGAGTTATTCACAACCGGTGCCACTCTCCGCGGCGGGGCAATAGAGGCTGGTCGACATGGTTGAGGTCGTGGCTTCATCCTGGACTGAATGGATCGAGTGCTTTCGTGGCTTTGACGATGGTACTGTCTTTTTTCTGCCGCTAGCTTGTCAATGCTCTGTCGAGAAACTGATCGAGTGCTTTCGTGGCTTTTTCGATGAACCTGTCTTCTCTCAGCCGCTGCTCTGTCGGCGCTGACTCTAGGAGGCGGCTTTTTGTCTGCAGTAGGAGCAAGGTGGGCATTCAAGGGCGTGTTCGGGGGCCCCTTGGGATTCCGTACGCCTTGTTGCTGAGTCGTCTGGGACATTACAGGTCGTTCTCGTCGGTCGGTAGGCGGGTGATTGCATGGAGCGTTGTTCCGGGGCAACGTCAACCCGGATGGCAGGCTCCCGTAGGGTCCGGCAGTCTCAGCACGATGCCGTAACTGAGCCGTATGTGGCTCTCCACTGTCCGAGTCCCGTCGAGACATATTGGAAACGGTCTGGCTCCTCGACATCCGGTGGTCGAGAGAGCGGTCTGATTCAAACGATGACGAAAGGGTTGAGTAGCTGTATCCATGTCCTCTAAATGCTCCGTAGCTGCCGCCGCCACCACTACTGTAACTGTATGCCATGACGCAAGGAAGAGAATAGAAGGGACGAGGGAGTGGCAAAGTCAGGCTTTGTAATGTAAGGCGTTTCGAATAGAAGAGGGCTTGATGTGTAATGACTTAAGTCGTTCCCATGTCCAGGTTGTTGAGCTATGGTGCGATGAAATGAGAGGTGAGGTTGTAGGAGTCGATGGAGAAAGGAGTGAAGAGAAAGGGAACAGGGTGTGTTGACGACAACCCACGTGGCATTGCGCAGTATTGTTGAGAGTGCTAGGAGGAAGTCGCAACTGAAGTGTTCTGTCGTTGGAGGTTGCGGAGTCTGCGATGCCAGTTGCAACTTCCACCCTGGGAAGCAAGCGCCTCGGTCATCTTTCTTGAGTACCTACAGGATTTGAATCCTTAGGCCAACTCTCAATACTCTAAGAAACGGACTTAGCGCTTGGGTTTGCAAGACAACTTTGTCAAGATAGAAACGCATCTCTCTCTGAAGACGCATGGCGAGCATCGTGACCTTTGCTGGCAACCAGAAGCCTTGGCCTTTCCCAATATAAGGCCGCTCTTCTAACACAACGCTATGTACGGTTTTCTTCCTTGACCAGAGTCTTCGTTCTCCATCCGAAAACGGCACTCAGCAGCGCCTCACTATTCAAATGGTGAGGATATTTATTCCGCAAGTCCCCCAGCACTCTAACATGATGAATGTACATTATAAATGCACCAGGTGATCTTTAGCAGTAAGTTCTTCATCTCTAGAGTGGGAATTACACAACAGGGACCTGATAGTGTATCACTGTTGAGCATTTCACATGTGACCACTTCAATCTATCCCGTGGAAATTGGCCGAGCTTGAAGTATCCGGCTCCAGGTGTCACGAGGAATCATTTCACTTTGTTTTGAAAATCATATATAGCATCCTTAGTTTCTTCCAATTACTCGATAGAAGCCCACGCACTGCTCTTCTCTTTACTCAACTTGTCAAATGTCGGCCACTACTCAGGCTATTTATCAAGCCTACAACAGCAACTTACAGTCACCCCTATGTCTAATCAATTATTAGAGCTCCAAACTTGTTGTCCCATGCTATTCCGTCCCCTTTCGCTACTTAGTTCCTACGAGGCCAAAAACCCTCGTTAGTAACTCTGCTTGTCCTAGAGACCGACTGGGTTACATTGAACAGCTACTTCAGAGACAATGAGAATCTTGTCAACGCCGTCCAATACAATCCATCATACCCACATATGGGCTCCAGACCTAGAAAAGTGTCACTGAGTCTTCGCGCTGTATTCAGTCTTATGTTTCCACTTCATTTTATTTTTCCTCCTTCTTTTGGCTAACATCTTGACTTAGATTCTGCGCGATTTCTCGAACGACTTGAGTTCTCAAAGGCGCTCTCATCGTAGATCCAGGACGACAAGTCTCCTAAGTTAAGCAAGATTGTCAGGGACACCAGTGAGAAAAGGGGGGTGGATATGGATCAGTGAGCTTGAGCCAGTTCAAAGAAGTTGGCAGAAAGCAGCCCGTTGAAGCTAAATGAAAACTAGAAGGGTGGATGTCAAGGTAGGTGCTTGCAGGGAGGTGTTCAGGTATCAAATTGCACTTCGTTCCAATCACCAAAAGCGCATGCTCAACACCCGGCGATACCTCACAACTGGGAGGCTGCGACTCGCTACCTCAGGTCTCTTCTCCGTTGCGGTGGATAGCTAGGCTGTGCTGTTGCACAGTCGTATTTCTCTTGTCTTGTAACTAGTTACCTATATATTGCCTGAACTTCGGGAATTCTTGTGTTCTGAACGTTCATTTTACAACTACCTCGTCACAGAGGTATCCGAGTTATCATTTCCGCTTGTATTTGCCATTGGTCGTAACAGCGATAGAGCAAACCAAATACAACAGTATTACCGTGTCTTCTTCTTTCCGTTCCAGGCCTTGTGAAGTAGATAGCCGAATCCTGAATCCCACAGGGAGGGGATTGTACGTCTTGACAATAGTCAATATGCCATTGCTCGGACTCCTACCCTACAGCTTGTGGAGAAGAGATAATTCTCTTGTGCTACGGGGTCACAACTGTGTCGTGGATGGCCAAGTCCAGCTTCAACACCAGTGGCTAGGAACTATGCACAATACTCACTTTGACAGTTGCAAATCTCCCGTTAAATAAGGTTAAAGGTATGCTTCTGAATAGCCTGAACGATCCGCAGAGCGGCGATTAGACCCAGTTGAGACAAAAGGGCCAAGCCATCGACATGGATATCCGAGTTTGATCTCGATGAATACCAGTTTAACCCTTCGTTCGAGGGGGCTCGGGTAATGTCTCCATACTTGATCATTCTACGTCTTAGCTCCGTCATCAGGGGGGTCTTTGCGACATGCCGCAAGCATAAAAACAGGCAGCCGTGGAAGGATCCATGTAAGCTCCGGGTAACTCAAACAACTCTAAACGAAAATAAACGCAAGGGGCCTTCGGCACGGCCGAGTCACAAGCGCGGCGTGGCAACTGCCACATTGAAACTTAGTTCTTGTAGCCCCGTACACACCAAATCATCCAGGCGGCGGGTTCGGCAGGAGAGTGATGTGACTCAGGGACCACGATCTCCTTCCATAAGAGCTTTGTATTCAGTCGTTTCGTGTCCACTGGAGTTCTTGGATAATGTGTGAACTAACATGTCGGTATCACGGACCTCAAAACCGTGCTATGCCCAGGGGGGGACTAATATCAACATCAACACCGAACAACCAGGGCGACGTACTTCGTACCTCAATAGGAAACTCCGAAGTCAGCAACAATTCAGGGGACGGAAGCCACCAGTCCCCGGGAATAGTCCTCGGGGGACTTCGTCGCGGCTAGTCAAGCAGGGGCCACAGGGACGAAGGGTCCTCGATTCATCTAGACCGAGATGACGCTGAAGGGGGGCCCAAGCTAGCGGGCGAGACAGCTCGACAGGCGCACCGTGCTTCACCATGGCAGGGGAGGACGAGCACGGAGCCGGTTCTTGCAACAGCGATTGAGTATGGGTTAGCACGGGGTCCGTTTGATGGTGGCTGGTGCTAGTTCGCCGACAGAGAAGAGGGTTCTTGTGACATCGACCGTCTTTAAAGCCGGGGTGTAGAATCGTCTTGTTCGGGGATGGGTTTGCATCGTCACGAGCAAGGTTGTCACCGTATCATGGGTGTGATGACAAGCGACGGGTTCCTGGAGCGTGTGTTGGTCGGCATACAGGGTCACACAATGAGCAGTGAAGTTTGAATCTCGGTGCAGCCGAATCCTGGAAGTTAACGGTGACGATAACGCAGGCAAGAAAGATTATCGAACCAAATGCTCTGTTCGTCAATCTGGAGTAGCCAGGATGAGTCTGGGGCGTAGCCCATGGGGACGGGGGTCGAAGTCCCCTGGCGCGTCCAACCTTTTGCCCTGCTCGCTTCGAGGCATGTTCCCTGTCAGGATTTGACAGCCCAATGGAGATATCGACCTTCGATATCGCTATGCAATACTACGCTGATAATGTCAAGCGAGTCAACGGCCAGGCTACTGGCGCTTGTCGTTGACGGCGTTTGGAGACAGTAGTCCATCCTGTAGGGCTCTTGGTCGAGTGAGGATGGCGGCCGCTATTGGTCTTGGCCATCTTGAGTAGTCCCCTCAGTTCTCGGGGTTGCAGATAGGTTCGGGTCCGGGACGCTAGTTGTGGTGCCGGGGACTCCGGTCGCTGTCAACGGCGAAGCAGGACTAGAGGGATATAAAGACTAAAGGGCTGAGGGCGTATCGAGGGTCGACTGGCGTGGTTTTTGGCATGAGCTAAGAGGCGATTGAAGCCATGGGGCAACAAGACGGGCGTCAGATGGAGGGTCTAGACGCGAGCACCATGCGAGACCCAGCATCTCGGGTTACCCCCCATTTCGAGAATCGGGCCACCAAAGCACTGAGTATGTACGCTTTGACGGCGGCAGGTCAGATGTACGGGGGAAAATTGCGTATCTCAGGGATGGACGTAAGCACTGGGGGGGGGATGTTTGACATGACCTCCGTCGTGGGGCGGTTTTGAAGAACAATAGGCCGTACGGCGACCCATCATGGGAGAGATATCATGCGACTGGGCGAGGAACATCCCCAGACTGAAGATCTATCATCTGCGTCGCACTGGGGGGGGGGGATCTGAGAAAGGCCCCGAGTTTGTGCAATGTTGCGGGGGAAACCCCAGGATGAGGGTAGGATGCCATGGGCATCGGCACAGCACCAAGATGCCCTGGTTACAGGCGGAGCAGACGGGGTGACTGTGCCGTCATTGCGCGTCAACGTGGCATGATGTTCGTTTCCTCTTCGATGTTTCCGGCCGAGGAGGGCGTCTCCTCCATGCTGAGCAGACACAGCGTAGCAACAACGTGGCATATAGCCTCAAAAGGCTCCCATGAGATAAGATTCATGGGGCGCCGGGGATTTGCATCCTGCCCGTCAAATGGAAGCACGTCCAATGGCTTCCAAACGAGACTGGAAGTGGTTAGGCGGGCAGGTTTTGTGGCGTCGCGCCCGTCGGCGAAGGATGGCGTTGGGTTGCGCAGGCTGGCACGCGAGTTGACACGGGTTTGACAGGCAATGTGTAGCGCGTGTTACCCCTGGACGCCCAGCGGGGAAATGATTTTCGTCGCTACACGTGGCGGGTTACTTTGAGGCGTAAGCCACTGTTTTGATACGCAGTGGAAGAGTAGAGTTGTTTCCAGAGGCGTAGAGATAGATTAAAGTCAAGCATTGGATGGGTTGGCGACGACATCCCCAGAAGTCGGGTGGATGAATCTCCCTGTGGATGGACGATGGACGACCCCACAGTCCGGCTGTTGGGTCCCGACCCAGGGGAAATCATGGGGAAAAAAGAAAGGGGAACACTGAAAAAAGAATCTTCCTTGGGGGTGCAGCTTGCGAGGGGGGCACGGCACGGCGCAGCGAAGGACAGGACAGTTGAGCAGCAGGTGGATGGATGGCTGCGAGGGATTGCCAACCCCCTGACCTGGTGCGGTTCAGTGGGGCATCGCCGCTGTATGTATCCGTACTGACTGAAATGCACGCAAGCATTTTGCTTGTAGAGAACGAGAAAAGGTGAGGTGGGTGAACTCAGTCAAGCACAGGAGGTTCAATTGCAAAGGGGACTATACTGGCAGATGGAAGGTGTAATAGACTGGAGTGTATTCGGCCTATCCGTCTCCTCGTTGTCTGACACTCTCACGGTCTGCCGTGTGTCTTGTCCTGCCATTCCCTGTTGGCGTGCATCTCCGCTCCACAGTTCGTAGTAATCAGTGGCCAACAGTTTTGCGGACAGCTGGAGCTCGCTGCTGTTGTGGATGGCGGACAACTCACTCACCGTCGTTTCCTCCATGATCCTTACGTCTCTCTCGTCTCTCCTCTCTTCGTGTAAAGTGGACAAGGGTTCTCCCTCTGACCGCCCATCCACTCTATCGGTATGAACATGAGTGAAGTGAAGCATTTCCAGCAGGTTCCTTGGGTAAATTCTTGGGTAATTGATCCCGCCGCTGCGCGGTAGGTAGCACCCGGGCTCGGATACCACGCAACTGTATCCATTTAGCCAACTAGGATTTTACCCCAGACCCATTCGCCACCCACAGTATCTACCGCTCTCCGCTCTCCAGTGGCAATCGTGGCGGGTCAGTAATCCCGTTGACCCGTCCCCCATATAAACTCCACTCGTCCCCACGGCCAAGCCTTACAGCCAGCACCCAAGCGAAGGCCGAGAGTGGTATCAGGCTGCCCAGCCGCTCGTGAGTCAAGCCACGCCGCCCGCAGAGCATCGAAACCCCGCGCCAAGACACCAGCGCAAGATGCGGGAGAAGGGCGAGCGGAACGGATATAGTTGAGTGTAGTAATTACCATCGTATCCATGGCAGTGGAGCGGGCGCTGGAGAGGGATGTGAATCTGGAGCTGAGTGATGGGGGGAGACGGGTTGTATCTGGATGGTATGATGTCCTCAATAAGACGAGCAGATGCACCACCGGCTGTTCAATCTTGGGAACGGTGAGTACGAATAATTCGTATAGTTTAAGTGCAATGCTTCCCACCTAATCTCGGCGTTCCAGAAGCATTGGGCAACCCGGTAATCAAAGACAAAGCAGCCGCCCACCCACGTGTCCACGGGCGGGTGCATCCTTCCCTTTGTTTCGGGTGCGTAGGTTTTCGAGCGAATCTACATCAAGCATCCACGCATTGGTTCATGGCTTTCATTTCATTCAATGCGCCCGTCCCGCTTAGGTACGCTCTAGTCTAGCAACTAGCCAAGCACGATCGTTATCATACACGATCCTCTAGGGCAGTATACAGCGTACAGCGTACATATTCGTATCCAGCACTAGCAGATGGCGGCATCGCGGCATCGCGGCGATTTAGCGAGACGCGGACTCGCGATTGTCAGGGCCAGTTTCCCCCTACGGACGCCGTGTACCTCTTTAGGCAGCTTCCGGATTGAAGGCCCGAAAGTTAAATAGAACTTGTAAAGGGTGGTGGGTTGCTGAAACGATGAGAAGAGGAAAGGGCATCGCACTTCGTAATGGAAAAGGGAAAAAAGGGAGCCCCGAAGGTTCTAAACGCGAGATGGCCTTGGGTGCCCTGGAACAATCCTGGTACGGGAGCTGGGACTAGGGCTCTTTCTGGGCAGTAACCACGATGGTGATGCTCGTGCTAATGCTGGTGCTGATGCTGCTGATGCTGATGTCGATACTGACCAACCCCAGAGCTCTACCAAACTCCACAACCTCCACAACTTCCGCAAACCCCACACACCCACACTCTCACACGGACTCACTCTTGCACGCTCACTCTCTCACCTCCACACTAACACCGCACCCGCACACACGATGCCCTGGCCTCTCCAGGCTCAGGCTATCTTCACCAACTCCGGATCCACTCTTCGCTGCAAGCTACTGGCTAGACTACCAACCTAACGCTCTTGCTAAAATGCCTGCAACTTTTGCAGCACCCTTTCTGCGAGCCATGATTCGCCTCGCCGAGCCCACGATCCCTGTCTCGTGGCCTCCCGGACGTCCTACTGCACAGATCCCATCTTCTCTGTGCCTGCTCTCTGTTGGGCGGGGCCCCGAAAGTCAGCAGGCCAACGCCCCAAAGATCCTCGCTGTGTGTTGCGACTTGCTGCTGACCCCGGGATCCCTGGGCGATGATGATGCAGATGAAGAGGTCCCTACAGATGCATCTCTAGCCAACGGTCCCGCTGGCTTCCGCTGCAGATGCCTCGATGGACAAGACAAGAGGAGATGTCCTTGATATCCCTCTCCTCCACAAACCAGGCATTTACCCTCCACTTCTATCCGTCCATCCATTGATACGTCCCTCGATACATCCATCCACCGGTCTCTCGATCTTTCGGGTCATTCATCATACATACGCCACGGCGCCGCAATCCTGAGCTCGCACCAGAGTAGATCCCTGGACCACGCTGCAACGGCTTGATCTTGCACCCATCCGTCATCCCTCCTTCGCCCTCCATCCCCCAGTCCGGCACCCCGGTCTAGCACTCAGACGCACGCCCGCCTCGGCCTCGCCCCTGGTCGACTTCAACGGCATCCAGGCGCCCAGACCCTCCTGTCTACTCAGGGCCACAAGAGACTACACTACAGACGCCCTGCTATCGTTTCCTTTTCCGCCATCTCTTCTGTCCCGTTTGGGCTGTTCGTCGAACCATCTTTCCCCTCTTGCTTAGCCCTCCCTTCTCTACGGATGCCTGTATTCCCTTGTGCCGGTCCCGCCTTGGGTAGTCGTCTTGGGTAGTCTTCTTGGCTGCTTCTCTACCAACTGGTCGACCTGTACTTGAATCTAGCCTCCCCCCTCGATTCAGCATCGTCACCCCTCCATGGTCTCTCCTTGTCATGCATTGATCAACATCAGCGCCTTACTTTCCTGACCAGGGTCAATCGTCATATACTCTATCCCATCCACCTTCTTCACCTACTGTTGCTTTTTCCCTTCGCATCCGCTAGGAAAGCAGCGGAGCCTCTACACGTGTATTTTTCAATCTACGCTGCACGTCATTCGAAGGCCCCTTCCCTTGCTCAGTCATCCTTGCTTGGCTGCGTTACGTATCATCACTCATCTGCGACCACCACCCGCCTCTTCCAACGCCAATTCTCCTGGGATCGTACTCACACCTAAAGCTCAACCGAGTCTTTCAAGAAATGACCATATCAGTGGGAGACCGAGCCATCTTCTCTCTTTGACTTCACGACGACCTCGACGTTAGATACCTGGAGCACCTCTAGCTCCCACCCAACATTCCATTCGCCACCTTTATCGCGCCACTAATACCGACACCATGGCGACATCAGGGCACCTCACCCACGGGCAGCTGAATGCCCTCAGTATTATCGAGCGCGGCTGTTCTGTCTTCTCCCTCCTTGGCTCCCTCTTCGTCATTGGGACTTTTGTCTCATCGAAAGCCTTCCACAAGCCCATCAACAGACTTGTCTTCTATGCCTCTTTCGGCAACATGATGACCAATGTCGGGACCTTAATGTCAAGACAATACATAAACTCCCCGAACTCGGTCGGCTGCCAGTTCCAGGCCTTCCTGATCCAAATGTGCGTTACGTCTTCCCCGTTGTTGCGTCCCAAAAGGCACTAACACATTCCAGGTTCATGCCGGCAGATGCGTTCTGGACCCTCACCATGGCCATCAATGTGTATTTGACCTTCTACTTCAAGTTTGATGCCCGGCGGCTACGGAGAATGGAGATCCCCTACCTAATCGGCTGTTACGGCGTCCCGTTCGTCCCAGCATTCGTCTACATATTCATCAAGAATGAAAACGGCGACCGAATGTATGGCGATGCCACACTGTGGTGCTGGGTAGCTCCTGAATGGGACATTTGGCGCATCGCCACCTTTTATGGACCCATTTGGTAAGTTGCCGAACGAGAAGAGGAATCCAGATGAAAACTAACAACGCCAGGGTTGTCATATTCTTCACCTTTTTCGTCTACATCCGCGCCGGTCACACCATCTACCTCAAGCGAAAGGAACTGGGCAACTTCAGCTCGACCGATCAAGACCTGACATCACTCGGCGACGCACTCACGACTGTTAAAACCACGGAAGTGTCGGTGACGACAGAGGTGCTAGATCAAACAAACGGTCTACAAATGCAGCCCATTGGCCGCCGAGCGCCCGACGTTAACTCTCCGCAAAACTCGAACGGAGCCTACTCGGTCACCATTTCGGCCGACACGCACTCGGCGGATATTGGGGACATTGTCCTACCTATCCAACAACACCAACCCACACGAAGCATAAGCCAGTTGCCGCCAGTGCAGCGACCAGTAGTGAACCCTGCGCGGAGACGCAATCGTGCCCTCAACAACGCAGCCTGGTCATACACCAAGTGCGCCATCCTCTTCTTCACCGCGATTCTCATCACATGGATCCCATCAAGCGCAAACCGCGTGTATTCCATGTTCCACACGAAAACTGCGTCGATACCGCTCGAATTTATGAGCGCATTTGTGCTGCCGCTGCAGGGGTTCTGGAACGCCATCATCTACATGGTGACATCGTGGAGTGCGGTTAAGAACCTGGCGACGGACTTGCGCTTGGGACGCCGCCCCGACGTGACGGAGTTGGTGGGAGGCATGACGCACGAGCACCACCATCAGCACCATCAACACCACCACCGACATAACCTCACCCAGTTCCGGACAGCGAGTCGGTCGAACAAGACGTACGAGACAGAAAGCATGACGGAGTTAGCCAACAGCCGACCAGCCTCGGATGACGGCCAACACTTGGTGACATAATAACGAGACCTGTTTCCTTTTTCTTTCATTGTTAATGCGAGTTCCTGGCAGCTTTTTGGAAATGAGCCATGTCTTGGAAAGTGGCGCAACGGGGTGGCTCTCATGCTTGAATTCGCGGAGAAGGTTCACGCAGGACCGAGATGGATACCCCTGTTTTAGCGTCGAGGAGTTTATTTTGGGCTTGGGATCGGGAGAAATGGAAGGGCAATTCTTGGTCAGGGATATAGGCCTAGCTGGGAACGGACGTGTGTTCGAAGAAGGACAACGAGTCTAAGGGAATATCTTGATACAGGCATTATTGAGCAGGGGTGGGATATTTGTACGAAAGAAGAATCCGTGTATGCAGCCACTAAGTTAAGGCATGTTGAGAACAGACTCGGAGAAGATACGTTTGTGTAATATCATATTCCTACCAACTTTTCGGATTTGTGCTTAACACATGTTCATGGCTGCTCGTTTACCGAGGGGTCGAGTCAAAGTTTTGCGGAACCCATGCTCCTCGCATTGCTTTTTGATCAGCAGCCGCACCCGGATCGTCCATCTCCCTGTCACGCCAACTTGTCAATCCTCACAAAATTGCTTTTTCTTTTCTTCCTAATTTCATTCCAACCACCCCTTTCGATACATCCCTGACAGCCACGCGGTGCCCTCGTGGAATTATATTCCGCAGCCGATGTTCCCGCGGCGCAATATCAAAAATGCAAGGCCGTTTACTCTTAATGCGACGTGGGCTGATGTGGGCTTGCGCTTGATAGGTGCCGGCCGTTGGAATGGGGGAAACCCACGCGGTGGCAGGGGGGAGTAGCTGTAGAGGTGGTGGAAGCCCTATGAATATGCGTTAGTGTTGTTGCTACTGTGGTGGTGGGTGCGATGCCATGGAAATGTCTGCGGCGTCACATGGCAATGGCGTTTAAGGGGTCGCCGCTCGTCCGGGAGGCGTGGATGGATGAGATTACGAGATACGGACGAATGAGACAAAGTAGGCATTGCGCAGAGAAAATCGCCCTATGTTCATTCGCCAGAGGGAAGGAAAGACTTAGCGGCGATGTTGTTTTACGTTTTCGTCTAAAAAGAGGCCCGACGTTGAATCAACGCGACAGCATTGCAGAGAGGACGTGCGGTTGACTCCACCAAAGCAAGAAAGCAAATCCCGAGGGAAAAGTAAAAGAGGTCTGGGGAAAATCCGGGGATTTTGTGGGCCCCTTTCGAGGGGCAGTTTTGCTTTGGGAAAAGGCAGATGAGATGAGATCCCAGATGTGATTTCAGATGAAGTGGCCTCATGTTGCTGGTGTCTATCTGTGCTTTTCCTGGGTGGTTCTCTACTTGCTTTTTAGGGGTGGGCCCATTCTCTTTTGTCGGTTGTGTGTTTTCTTCCTACCTATAAGCTCATCACCAGAGTAGAGTAGAGATGGTACGTCGTCTGAGTACGGTGTGTACTCCATCATCCACGCAAAACACGTCCCAATCCCCGCCGCCACTCGCCGAGATCCAGCATGGGAACACCTCAGTCAAGGAGCGCATCCCATAACCCTGCCGCAGCTCTCCTCCACCGCCGCATAAATCGCACCACCGAAGCATCCTCGTTTCAGTGGCGTCTGCCCTTGCGATGTAGCCAGCCTGTGTCTTTGCTCCGATCCAATTGCTTATGCTTCTTGTCGCAGCATGGCATGATCTGACGGGCCCCCTGTTGCAGATGCGGGGACAAGGGCTGGAGATGACATATGGCACCATGTTGTGGCTTTTCGCTGCGGGGAAGTTGTCTGTGGCTTTGTGATGGATCATGATAAAAGAAAAAACGGCGTCGCTTCTCTCGGCTCGTTGTGTCCAGCGTGACGGCATCCCGAGCAGCATCCTCGGCTCACGGACGCCTCGTTTCCTCGGGATCAACACGTGCTTACAGATACCGCCTTGCGGCATGATTGGAGTTCTTCAAGTTTCCCCTTTCCTCTTACACGTCTTAGTCTACACTTCCTTTTCTCGCACCTGAACACGCCTCAATGTGAAAGCCGCAGAGTTTAACATCCTCACAAATATCTAGCAGCCTCACAAAGTCACCTCTCGTACATTATGCTCAATCATTACTCATTCATGACGGCTCCCCGCGTCGGGTTTCTTGCTACCGTCCCAGGCACCCATCCCATGCCGTCCGGGGTATTTCGTAAAGAGCAAAACATCCCAACGCCTTCCATCTGGCCATCTTCAGAAGGAAGACCCAGAATAGCAGAAAAGAAAGAAAAAGAGAGCAGAAATGAGCCCCGCCTCCCTTCCTGCAAACGAAAAAGAAAAAAAGAAAAAGCCATCCCATGTGCCTCCTTGTGCTCTAAGTTTCTTCCCTCCAGCCCACTGTATGGTGTATGGGACTCAGTCTTGCCTCCCTCCCAAAGTCCCTCTCTCTGTAACCCATCCTCAGCTGTCTTTGACGCCCTCGATCATCTTGTACTCCCAGAACGTCCCCAGCTCCAAGCACTCCTCCACACACCCTTCCTCCTCCCACCACCACTTATCCGCCGTGACGTAGGCGCCCCAGACCTCCATCCAGAGCATCCGTCCCACGAGGCTCCGGAGCTCGGCCTTGACCTCCCTGCCGCTGCGCACCCGGTCCACAAATGGGTCGTTGTCGCCGTTCGGGTGCCGCACACTAGTCGGGACCGCGTAGAACTTGGCCGTCGTCAGGGTGCTGCCGCGTCCACGCAGCGACGCCTCCCCAAGCCAATCCGGGAACAGCTTGCTTGGGTTCATGCATCGGAAATGCTTCTCGAGATTGAGCAGCAGATGCTCTTCCAGCCATGTTCGCATGCGCTGCCCTAGTGTTCCAGCACATGGAAGAGGATCGATTAGTGTCAGTTGCAAGGAACCTCCCTGTTTCAAGGTTTTACAAATATTCCTTAGAACGCCTGGAATATCAGGCGAAGAGCAAATTGAGGGCATGGAGAGTGAGTAAACATTTTCAAAAAGTTGCGGCGCCAGCGGGAATACCGATGGAGACACCGAAGGGACGAGAACCGGATGAATGTTCGGAAACTGCGTATGCGAGAGCGGCGTGGCCGACATGTGGTAGACTCTCTTTGTCGGATGAAGTGCTGCAAGGTATGAGGCCGTTGCTAAATGCACGTTAGTAGAGTTCAAGGAATGCACCCGTGGGACCAATACCGTGAGATTCATACAAAGCCAACACCTTCGGGGCAGTTGCCAACGGAGTTCGGACTACCGAAGAACGAGGGATATTGCGCTGCGGTATGGGGTCGAGATGGTGTAGAGTTGACAGCATCCATCGCTTCTTCTCCATCTCGAGTTCCCAGTGAAGGCTTTCATCCTGTGTAGTGCTCCAAACTTCCTTCAGTCGCGACAGGACGACTTCGGGGCTCGCAGCAGCCATCCGCCTGACTTCTTTCTGAAGCATATCAAGGTCTGGGCCAATGCCCGAGCTCTTGTTGCTGTCACCAATCTGCATCTCGTTGATCGACTGTTCGAGTTCGGCGATTCGGGACTCGGGCGAAACACAGTCCCATTCCTCTGGAGGGCGCCAAGCTTCCGGATTATTCGGCTTAAAGGTGAGAGCTAGAGGCGCCTTCGGTTGAGATGGAAGCCTGAGGCCAGGGATCAAAGTGACGGGAGAGTCGGATCTAAGCAGCGGAATTGGCATGTCTCTGGGAGGGAGGTCAGCGGTAGCTAGTTGTTCATCCAGCGAAGCGATATACCTGTTTCTCGGCGAGCTTGGCGGTGTTATAGGCTGGTCAATGTCGGGCTCAGAAGAAATTAAGATTTCAGACTCTAGACCGCGGCGATCCGCGTCTGAAGATCGGGGCTTCCAGGAGACCTCGGTACGCTTAGTGACATAGGAGGATGGCCCCAGGGTTTGCACGACTTGGGGCGTATCCGGTCCCGACGACGATCTCTTGCCGGGCAAAGCTGGAACAGGCTCCGAGTAAACGGAGGAGACATCGGCTAGAGCCGAGTGGCGATAGCTATCAGCGTCAGAATTCGTCGACAGAGGGGACCGCGAGGAGAGGATGCTGGGGGTCAGCAAGCCCGTCGAAACCGTTGACTTGGTCTTGGAGTTGGACTTGTCCGAGATGGACGGCTTGAGGCCGCGAGATCGCAGAAATCCAAAGGGAGAGTCGGTAGACGATCGCGAGTTGCGTACGGACATGGAGCTCCGTGAGGAAATGGACTTGTCCTTTACCCTGCTCTGCTCCAGCTCCCGTTTCTTCTCCTTCTTGGCACGATGTTCGCCGACCAGCTCCCGGTCGGGGTCGGTCCAGATTACGTCAAACATGACGAGAATCCGGGGTTGTTTGAAGTTGTGGTGCGAAGGCGGTGTCTGCAAAAGTCGCGAGGGCGTCGTGTGCTGGCTGCACCGCAAAGGCGAAGGCGACGAGAATGACGACCAAAAAAAGTGTAAATGAAAATAAAGGGAAAGGGTTCAAAATTTGAGTGAGGCCTTGAGAGTCAGGATTCCAGATGAAGCTGGTGTTCCGGGGTTCTTGGCTCACGAAGAGGTTGAATAAAGGGGTCTTGAAGGGAGGTAGGTGGTGATGTGAGTGAGTGAGATGCAGGATGAGAAAACGGATGAGGCAGCGCGGTGGACAGAAGTGGGCCTTAAAGCCTGACGAGTTTGCTACCCTCAATGGATTTCAGGTCTCTCAAGTGATTCTTCACTTTCGGCTCAGCTTTGCAGTGTTCCGGCAGTGAGTCGGAGCTGCCAGGTGTCGCACACTGCTGGGTCACCTGGTGCACCAAGGACGTTTTCGAGGCGATGCAGCGACTGAACAACCATCTAGGTGGATACAAGAGAACAAATTGAGAAGAATAAAAACACTAGGAATTAGGTAAAAGAGGAGAAAACTTGGTTCCAGGTTGTTGACGATAATGCAAGCCGGCATTCTACCTAGGGGCGAGAGGTATACGTGCCTGGGTCACGGTGTGCAGACGGAGGGGGAAGAAGACGAGATATTCAGAGCACTCAGGAATTGTTCAACTCTTTTCCTATTCGTCTAAGATAATCCTTACTCTTCTCTCACCTTCGCCGCCTTGAACCGATGTTTCGTCATTGATAGGTCAAGTCCACAGCCCAGAATCCGGCACGAACCACAGACGGAACCAACTAAGCACTTATCGTCCAAGGAAGATCTCCCTTCAGGAACTTCTTAGTGTGAACTCCCACGGGCTCTAATTGAAACAGCGAACAATGGGCGGCAATGTTCCCCCATTGAGCTTCGCAGCCCAACCTCGTGAGGGGCTTGTGGGGCCTGCGAAGGACGGACCAGAACAGTGTAACCCGAACAAGCCCTTGGGCCTTTGCTAAAGACGGATGATAGGCCTGAGTTGATTGTAGAGTTCGCTGTGTCCGTGAGGGTAGCCGAGACGAAATGTTGGCTCGGGAGCCCCGCCCGTTAGCATGCAGGCTCCAGGTCTCATGTTGACTATCTTGGCGGTTTCATTGCCAGAGTATAGTAGGTAGCGAACAGTTAAGGGATTTTTTTGACAGAAGTCGTTCTAAGAGCGTGCTTTTATGTTCTTAGATCATATCACTAGGCCAACAGGTAGTAATCAGCCTCAATCCACATGTCCCGATGAACACTCCCACCCGCCAGACTACACGACCTCCGCCATCAAACATCACTGTGCTCATAGACATCGCATTTCACCCATTCAGCCGCTAGGGTTTCAATTTCGGCAGGTAACAGCTTGGTCGCATGTCGAATGTATCGACCCGCCAGCCACAACTCGTGCTGGTCCTCGCGAGAGACAAGGTCTCGCTTGCAGGACCTAGGGCTTGCAGCTCGTGTCACATCGACGAAGAATTTATACAATGGTGGCTTTGCCTCGTGGCCTGGGTGTCTTTCCGTGTTGGGCAATCAGACTTGTCGAGATTTGTGGGAAAGGAATCGAGAGTTAAGTTGGGGAGACAGCGTCCAGGAAGGGGCTCGCCGATGCGAAGAGCCATTTCCCGCTTAGGTCGCAGAGTGCAGTTAGGAATGGTTCATCAGATCCCGTTTCTATGGGAGCCTGCATGACGAGAAATAACGGAGTGTGTCACAGCGGTTGGTGATGCTCGAACTGCTGTTCTCTGCAGCTATCCGGACAAGGTGCATAGGCAGTCAAGGTACCTCCAACCACAATGACGATATCTATCATCAGCCTAGCTCGAATGAGGTCTTTGGCCGCGTCTTCAACGCAGAAGAATCCAACGGCTCTGCAAATCCGGTTCGGGGGTATGTCCTCTTCTCTCCGAAATCCGCGAACCTCCGTGATCAGCGGTGTCACCGTGACCAACCCCCCTTTTGGCCGTGCTGGTCGTCCTGTGAGAGTGGCGATTTGGTGTAAATAGATGCGATCCCCCTTATCAGGCAGGGCACAAGATCTGCCCAGTGTTACTCCCGCTCAAGATCCCGTCGGCAGAGCAAATATCTCGTGGCTCTACCACCAGGACTCGGCTCGGCTCGACTCGACTCCTCCCCAGGCCATCGCATCGGTATCTGTTCTCACCGACAGTCTTGGGCGTCTTTGAGTGATTCATAGAGACTTGTTTTGGTGCGCTGTGAACAAGCAATCGCCAAAACCCGTCGCCCACCGACGGTCCTCTGCCAGCTGTCAGCCACCTGTACCGCTATGCCGCCGGCCTGCCCAGTCACTTGATCACTTCACTTCTCCATCTGAGCCAAGGCGGAAAACCTGACTCTCGCACAACCCACGACGAGACAAAGTCCCTCCGCCCCCGGCATCTCTCTCTCTCTTTGGTGTCACCGCGAACGAGGCCTCACTTTACTCCTCTTGGCCGTGCTTGGCGTGGCCATCCCCCCCCGGGAATCCCCTTGTCCCCCGTGACTTGTCTCTCTTCCCTCGTCTCTTGGAGTCGTCACTCTCTTCGGCTTCTTGCTCACCCAACCACCCTCGTCTTCTTCCCATTTCGCTTGCTCCGGCAGCGTTCACTTCATATTTCACCACCATCACTCGCCGAGGCAGCCCCCCCAGCCAGCTGCGAACTCTCTCCTCATGGCCAACATTCCTTCGACGCCTCAGATGGGCACCCACGATGGTGTGGCCTCTGAAAGCCTCGGGACTTCTGATGAGGCCCCTCGATCCCGTTTCTGCGGCTTCCGTGACTTCCTCGACGTCACTGATTCTACCGTCACCACCTCCCGTTTCGGGAGATTCTTCCACCTCTCTGGCTCCGGTCATGTAAGTATCCCCGACCTCCCCTTTGACTAGTCGCTAGCTAACTGTAACTTTCCTCTTCCAGCCGAATGAGATCGTCGGCTCGACCTTCTTTCGTGAAATCCGTGCTGGATTGACCACATTCGCCACCATGGCATACATCATCGCCGTCAATGTACGTTTCGCAGCACATCTCTCCAAGTCTGCTGCCTCTGCTAACTCTTGTTGGAGGCTTCGCTGCTGTCCCAAACAGGTGCCACGTGTTTCTGCGACTTGGAGGACAGACAGGCGTGCGATAACGTGGATTCATACGTCACTTGCAAGGAAGGTAGGTCAAAACATAGGCATCCTCGATACCCTGATATGTGTAGTCGAACGAATAGCTGACAGTTACTATCAGAGGTCCGCCGAGACCTCATCACTGCCACGGCGGCCGTGTCCGGTCTGGCGAGCTTCATGTTTGGACTCTTGACGAATCTTCCCGTTGCAATTGCGTAAGTCCCTCTTCGCTCCCTCATGCTCTCTTTCGAAATTACTGACACTTGGACTTGTCAGTCCTGGCATGGGACTCAACGCCTACTTCACCTTCCAGGCAGGTCACCCCATCCCACCGTTTACTAGATCTTGACTCGACTGACACTGGCTTCCTTTCAGGTTGTCGGCTATAATGCGAGCGGTCCCATTTCGTACCGCATGGCGCTCACGGCCGTTTTTGTCGAGGGCTTGATCTTCATCTTCCTTGCCCTCACAGGCATGCGACAGTGGCTCGTCAAGCTTATCCCTGCCACGCTCAAGACCGCCACGGGTGTCGGCATCGGCTTCTTCCTGACCGAGATTGGCCTGTCCTACTCGGCTGGTATTGGGGCCATCACCGGCGGCTGGACGGCCACTCCGCTTGCCCTGGGAGGATGTCCCAAGGAACTCATCGATCAGGCATCGGGCATGTGCTCCAGCGGGCAGATGTCTAGTGCCAAGGTAAGCTTATACACGACCTTATCCTTCTGTCGGGAGGTGTTTCTAATGACTATGTAGCTGTGGGTGGGTGTCTTCTGCGGCGGCATCGTGACGGCCTTGCTCATGGCCTTCCGTGTCAAGTACGCTCTCATTATTGGCATCGCACTCGTCTCCGTCCTCTCTTGGCCGTAAGTCCCATGCTGCCCGTTTCCCCTTCCCCTCTCAACTAACTCTTCCCGCTCTCCAAGTCGCAACACTGCAATGACCTACTTCCCACACACCGACGAGGGCGACTCCCGTTTCGAGTTCTTCAAGCAGATTGTGGTGTGGCATCCTATACAGAGAACCCTCAACCAACTCGACTGGACGTTCGAGGGCGATTCCAAGCAGTTCGCCCTGGCCCTCTTCACCTTCCTTTACGTCGACATCATCGATGCCACCGCCACTCTCTACTCCATGGTGCGCTTTTGTGGTGTAGTCAATCCCCGCGACGGAGACTTTCCCCGGTCTACTCTTGCCTACTGCACAGACGCTGCCTTCATATCCGTCAGTGCCTTAT
This sequence comes from Neonectria neomacrospora, assembly GCA_013756995.1. Taxonomy (NCBI): domain Eukaryota; kingdom Fungi; phylum Ascomycota; class Sordariomycetes; order Hypocreales; family Nectriaceae; genus Neonectria; species Neonectria neomacrospora. The sequence continues at coordinate 24,312 of JABSTB010000123.1, forward strand.
TTGGCTCGTCTCCTGTTACCGCCTTCATTGAGAGTGGCGCTGGCATCGCCGAAGGGGGACGAACTGGCCTCACGGCCATGGTCACTGGTTTATGTTTCATCATTTCCATCTTTTTTGCACCCATCTTTGCGTCTGTGCCGCCTTGGGCGACTGGTTGCACCCTGATCTTGGTAAGTTCTCAACTCCTGTGCCGTCAAGATGGAGAAACTAAACGTCTCAAGGTCGGCTGCATGATGATTCGACAAGTCACCCAGATCAACTGGCGATATATCGGCGATGTCCTACCTTCCTTTGTCGTTATGACTTTCATCCCCTTCAGCTACAGTGTTGCTTATGGCCTCATCGCGTAAGCCCCCCTTTTTCTTCCCTCGCCGTCCCCAAGCTAACTCCTCCGCAAAGGGGCGTCTTCGTCTACGCCGTCCTCAACGGCCTCATCGGCATCGTGGTCTTTGTCACCGGCGGCTACCTCGAGCCACGCGAATACGACCTCAAGGAGTACTGGACCTGGAAGGGCTCCGGTCGTTCCCCCTGGTTCGTCCGCGCCATCCGCCACCGCCGTCGCGGCACTCTCACCGACGAAGACACTCGCCAAAGCTCATCCGACGGCATCGACGGTAGCTTCCCAATGGTTCGCGACCACGACAGCTCGATAGGTCGCTCGGGTGAGTCGTCGGGCAAGGAGGGCATCGCCATATCCGAGCCCCCCGTGTCACCGACGCCACCTGGTCGATGGATCGGATGATTGGAAAAGGCGAGTTTGCTTCATGTCCACTGTTATACCCTCTTTTTTTTTTTTGGAAGACGCCGCAACTAGTTGTTGGATGCCTAAGAACGTGTTTTTGGGCAGCGTGGACAGTTGAGATGAGACGATAATGATTCGGTGATGAGCGGCTTCGTGACTCGCCGATGAATGGGCCATGAACATGCTTTGTTTTAGCAGAGATGAGAGAAAGGACGAACAGTGGCAAAAGGTGACGGCATTTGAAAGGGGATTAATGATCGTTGCCCGGATTTGAGAGGTGAAAGAGCCGAACGATGACGGCATCGTACCTTGAGTTGCAGCTCAGGCTGCATCACATGTTTCCGCTGCAGGATTTAGAGTCGCAGAGCCCAAAATAGCTTCATTTGAGATTAGATGTCACACAATGTTATCACGAAGAGCAGTAGCCACATAGAAGGCAAATAGACTCACGCAGAAAAGAGGTTTATCCATGCCGTCGCGGGCTCTAGAAGGTATCTCGTGGTAGTACACAATCATGCTCATCATTCCATCCATGCTTCATGACAACCAACCCTCTGGTTTATGCATCCATATCCACATCTCCATCGCCGCCTCCCCGTCGAAGCGCCTGCTCCGCAACCTTCCTGCGCTCCAGGCTCTCCTTGACCCACGTGTCGACGGCCGCATCGCCGCCCTTGGCCAGCTGCTCCTTGACGACGCCCTTGAGCACCTCGCCCGCGAAGCCCACAAAGTTGTGCCGGCGCAGGGCGTTCTCGAACTGCCAGTCGCGGCGCTTGCGCTCCTCGCGGGCCAGCAGCTCCGTGTCGCCAAAGTCGCGGGCGCGCTGGCGGAGGTCGCCGCACATGGCGAGCAGGTTGAAGCGGATCTCGGTGGCGTCGTAGCGGGCGACACGGCGCTGCAGGACGTCGACGACGCGGTCGGGGAAGGACTCGGTGTCGCAGGCGCCGTGGGTGATGGGCGCGGGTTGCAGGCCGTCGAGCTCATACAGGGTGCCGTTGATGTGGGTGTAAGCGATGAAGTGGAAGGCGTCCTCGGGCTCGCCCGTCTTCTGGGTCTCGTCGACGAAGGGGCTGCTCCGGGCGAAGCTGTTGTGGACCTCGCGGATGAGGTCCGAGTTGCTGAGGGCCTCGCCGCGGAACTCCGGGGGCAGGACCATGGTGAACTCGCGGAAGTCCTGCAGCTGCTCGCCGACTTGGACATCGGGCGTCTTGTTGAGGAGGACGCTGAGGAGGGCCTGGGTGGCGCAGGCGTTCTGGATGGTCTGAGCGGCGAAGAAGATGTTCTCGGCGGCGGCGTGGTCGAAGGCGCCGTCGCGGGGGCCGTCGGGGGTGGCGTAGGGCTGGTCCGTCGGGTACTTGAAGAGGAAGATGACGCCGTATACGGGCTGGAGGGTGCGAAGCTCCGAGGGCTCGAGGGTGAGGAGCTCCTCAAATTGGACGTCTTTGACACCGAGGTTTTCGATGAGCGAGGTGAAGACACCCTGGCGATGGGGGGTTAGGCTTGGACGGGGATGTATGGACGGGGAGTAGGCAGGTCATACCGCATCGGACTCGACTGTTTAAGGGGGCTCTTTGTTAGCAGCCATACGTTAGGGGTCTGCAGAGGAAGGGGAGGGGAGGGAAGCCGTACTGGTGTTCCATCCGCCACTCATTGTTGCGGCGGGTTATGGGAGCTGCCAAGCGGTAGGCTTCCCGGGCGACGCAGGAACTGGCAACAAGAGGCCGATGCTTTTCAAACGATGGTTCCTATTTCTCGTGAAGACTCTGGAGCTCGGGGTAGTGCGCGGGCCTGTTTCTGCAGAGATTGACCTGCGGACGTGGAGGGAGGGATGGTGTAGATGCTTGAAGCTCTGTCCAAGTAGAGAGAGCTTTGGCCAGCAACTGTCTGATATCATCCGCCGCCGATAAGATAAGAGAAAATCGAAGGCAGCAACGTCTACGACGTAGACTAGGTTAACAGCCGACATCGCTGTCCTAGCCTCAAGGGGCATGACTTACATCACACCCAATTCGCACAACAACGCCATGCAAGATTCTTTGCGTCTATCCGTGACGTCTCAATTATTAGGTGCGCTACTCATCCACCGATTCAGTACACATCTCATCGGAGAATCATTGATTGGGAGCAAACAATCATAGCCATCATGGATGGTTCTGTACCAGTTCTACATAATAAGACAAATTCTACATACGACGTGCTTCGTACCGCAAAGTACATGCTCTGTATCTTCACCGGCCATGTATAGTTTCCAATACAATAAGCCAAGCAAACAAACTCGTCGCATCGCATTACAGCAACGAACAAAAGGGCCTGCGCCCGCCTCCTTTCTGAGGAAGGCTTCTTGTCGAGAAGGTTATTATCATCCCTAAAAACACCCAAACTCCCCGTTAGATTCCATCCAACGCTTGCCGTGGCAGAGTCGCCGTCTCTTTTTCGAGCTCATCTCACGTCTCGCTCAGTCCAAACATTTTTACATGTCTCCTGAAAATAGCTCCGTCGCTCGATGCAAGCATCTAGACCGCAATCAGCTGCTCCCTTGCCGGCATGTCGCCACGGTTGTTATCCTGCGCCACTTCACCATGCTGGAGCAGTGGTTGATCTTCTGCATCTTGCCTATTGTTCTGCTCTGCGTCATTATTGCCGTTCTCGCCATCCTCATTGTTCTCGCCGCCATTCTCGCCATTTTCGCCATCCTCGTTGTTCTGTGCGGCTGCCGCTTCAGCTTCTCGTCGTTCTCGATCGGCTCGGGCCGCCGCCGCCTCCAAGTTGGCAATGTGTCTCTCAGCCACGCCAGGGGCAATGCTGGCCAGGAAGAGGAGGCCGGCCCTCTCAAGCCGCCGAACCTGAGCCATGACCCAACCATCAGGGCCCTGGTTCTGTGCGACGAGTCTCGCCGCCATATCGGCGGGGTTCGGTTGTGGGTTCTCTCCTGGAGCACGAATTGGTTGGTTCTGGGCAGCACGCGGGTCCATCGGGATAAGGTTCTCAAGGTGCCGCCCCAGAGGTCGCCAGATATGATCGGGGATCCCGTTCAACACCCCGGTGCTGAGGATAAAAATGAAGAAAGCAATGCAAATGATAGTAAACCACCTCGACCAGCTTGCGTTGGGGTTGGTGAAGAACCACACAAACAAGGCCAGGCGGAACACCAGCCAGATCTGCGGCCATAGCTGCATCAGCAAAGGTGGAAGCGCAGCCACTGGCGGGTTGCCGTGGTGCATCAATCCAGCAATGGGAGGTTGGTTGTGTTCCTGAGCCTGGACTTGATCATTGGGTTGGTCCTGGGGTCTTTGCTCCGGCTGTGGCGGGTTTTGCTGCTGTTGTTGATACTGTTGCTGTGGCTGTAGCACTTGTGGTTGAGGCTGTGGTTGAGGCTGTGGTTGCTGCTGCTGTTGCTGTTGCTGTTGCTGTTGCTGTTGCGGTGGCTGTGGCTGTGGCTGATGAGTATGAGGCCGGGGGTGATGGTGATGGTGGTGATGATGCTGTTGTCTACTCCGGATCTGCCCTTGGGCCTCATAAATCAAACTACCCAGCGCTGATGGGTGAGAGTGTCTGAGTTGCGGGACGCTAGTCTGACCTCTCAATCGTGGCGTATAATACGTGTCCGAGCTTGAGTTGTTAAAGAGCAATGCTCGGGGCCCATCTGGGGAAGACAGGATGTAGACCTCGGGGCCCTGTCTCGATGCGGTGTTGTTGCCCCCTGCTCCGGCTGGTCGAGCTCCGGTGGAATCGGGGGTGGCCCTCCCACTACCGGCCATGGACACGGAGGTGGGATACACAGGTGTAGTGACCCCAGGCTGGGCGAGAGACCGGTTGTGCAACGAGGTGCTAGATGCGCTTCGTTGCATGGCGCTTGTCATTGCGAGGGTAGCTTGATTGGCATCAGCCCCTCGGAGAATGCCCTGCACATCAGCCGGAGACATACCACCGTTTGGGGTGCTAGGCGCGGTGCTTCGTATGACGGTCTCGACTTGGTAGGTGTGTCCATTGGGTCCGACGTGCTCACGGTAGACGGTGTGACTGGGAGCTGGACTTGCTCGACCAGTGTTGTCGCCTCCGGTGTGCACCGCATTACCAACATTATCGCCGATACCGCGCATGCCCATCTGAGCACGGGCGCGTTGGTTCTGAGCAACAGCCCTAGCCATGGCCTCGCGCTGAATGTGATTCAGCCACTGCGTCATGTTCTGATGCTGGTGCTGGAAGGCCTGCTCGGGGGTGTGAGCAGGAGACGGAGAGGGCATGCGCGGCTGTGGGAAGGGATTCGCCGCCGGAGTGGGTTGGGTCCTTCTGGCGAATCCGGGGGGCGGCTGGGGCCCGAAGTGATGATGATGATGGGGATGCGGGCGAGGTGCATTCGCAGGTTGGGCCAGTGCAGTTAGGCCTGGGGCCGGAGCTGAAGCAACGGCTTGAGGAACGACGGGCTGCGGCACGGGGGGATGAGAGTCGTGAGCATCGCGAATGACGAGATGAACGGTCTGCTGGTCGGGAACGCGGAGCTGTACGAGAGCAAGGACAAAGGCACCTGTTAGCAAGGGACGATCCATGGATGGAAAGAGACATGGGAAGGTGAGGGGATGCTTACCGCATCGGCACCGAATATGTCGAGCAGGGTGTCCGTCTCACGGACGATTGCGCGGCCACGATGAATCAATCGCTGGTTCTCGTCGGCAGGCCGGAGTGGGAGGGTCTCGCGGATCTTGTCCTTAAGCTGCTTGACGGTGGTGGTGGCGGCGAGGCCAGGGAACATCAGGGGACGGTTGACGCCGACTGAGGGTGACACGACTTGAAGATTGACGGTGAGCTGGTCGGCGGAGGAGCCGGGGGAGCTGTCGTCCGGGCGGGAGCTGGGGGGCTCGGAAGCCATGATGGGCAAGCTGCTTGCATGCCACGGCACTGCTGCAGTGTAGGAAGCAGGAAGCGGCGAGCCCGGAGGGAGAGTCGGAGGGTCGAAGGGTCGGGACGAGCCGAGACGATGGTCTGTCCAAAGGGGAGACGGCGGTGTCGTCGTCGATTTGCAGCGAGACGGCTGCTGGGGGAAAACGCACCGACTGACTTTCCGTCTTACTAATGAGAGCGAGGTACTGCGTGTGATTTGTGGCTGCGAATAGGTTGGTAGGTAGGTTCAAGCCAAAAGGAAGAAGGAGAAGAAGATAGGACAGAGCAAGAAAGAAGCAAGGAAAGCAAGAAAAGGGCCAGAGATGGAGACGGTCGGGAAAACAAGTGCGCTAGAATGTGCTGAAGGAATGTGCTCCCTCCAGGTAGTTCTCTAGATCGCCTGACGAGGGCGAGGAGGCGAAGGAGTAGTGAAGGAGAGGAAGAGCAGCAGCGCAAGGAGAGAGCTTGATAGCCCCCGTCAACAACCTAACCTAGGACCGAAACAATGTCAGAAGTGGCCTTTACAAGCCTGCGACAGGTGCATGTGGCGCTAGGACGGGAGTGTTCAGTAGCAGGTGCCTTAGGTTCCGTCACGGTTACGGATACGTAGTTGCGGTGTCGGTCGGGGCGTGGCTTCCGCTTCCGGTTCTGCCGCTGCTATTGGCGCGTCCAATGCGCTGGGTCCTTCCCATTTCTTCTACCTACTAGCCCGGCTGTCCCCACGGATACTGTACTGTCAGTAAGACTGCGGGCAGCTCGTCGGAATATCGGCGCCTCTTGATCCCGTGCTGCAAGCCCACTTGCCCACCAACCCACCCACCATCTAGCACCGGGCTTTTAGCGGCTCAGTGGCTAACAGCCGCAATCCAGCGCATCGGCACTTGCCAGACGTCAAAGCCTCTTCGACGTCGACATCCCGAGGGAAAACCCTGTCGCCGAGAGTCGACGTCTGCCTCTCCCCTCTCCCACCAAACCTCATCCTCCTTTTTGCCATTGAAGGCATCGCGCGAGTGCGTGCGAGCCGACGCGCCCCCCCCGTCTCTCCTCATCTCGTCTCGGCCGCCCGCCCGCTGGCAGCTGCCCGCTCGCCGCAATGGCCATGACCCTCGGCGCTGGCTCGACCCAGCTCAGGAGTCACATGTTCCGCTACTCAATCCACGGCCGCTGCTCCAACTGCGCCGCCGCTCCTCGACACTCCGTCCTGGCCACCCCCCGATCGCGATGCCTACCACGGCCCTCTGCCGCATCCACCCGCAGCTTCGCCTCCAATTCGGGCAAGAGACCGAGATTCTCCCAGCGCCTCGGCGAGGCCATGCGCAACACCAAGATCCAATGGTATCAGATCCCTGTCGGCCTGGGCATCGGCTTCCTCGGCCTCGTCCAGTTCTACAAGGTCTCCGCCAGGGAGCAGGAGAAGCAGCGCGAGATCCAAGCCGGTTTCGACGACGGGAAACCCGCCAGTAGGCGTCCTAGGATCCGACCTGACGGGCCATGGTACGTCAATGTCCAATTGCTTCTCTCGCCGGTGCCCTGCTAACCCAGAGTGCAGGCAAGTTCAGGTCATGTCCACTCTGCCTCTCAAGGCCATCTCTCGGCTTTGGGGCAGATTCAACGAGTTGACCATCCCCTACTATCTGCGAATCCCCGGCTTCAAGCTCTATTCCCTGGTCTTTGGCGTCAAGTTGGTTCACCCCTTTCTCACCCATCTCCGCGATGGTCCACTGACCGCGATACAGCCTTGATGAGGTTGCCGAGCCTGACCTTCACGTTTATCCTAATCTCGCCGCGTTCTTCTATCGTACCCTCAAGCCCGGAGCCCGACCCCTCGACCCCGATCACCACACATTACTCTGCCCATCCGATGGCAAGGTCCTCCAGTTTGGCCAAATTCATGGTGGTGACATTGAGCAGGTCAAGGGAATGACTTACAGCATCGATGCTCTCCTCGGTAAAAACACACCTGCCCCCAGCATCTCGGGGGCATCCTCCGGTGCATCCTCGCTAGAGTCCAGTAGAATTCTACCTGAGCTCTCAGGAGACGAGGAGCTGGTCAAGCAGGACGAGGACTTTGCCAAGGTCAATGGCATCTCCTACACCCTCCCCGACCTCCTTTCTGGCGCCCCTGGGGCAGACCAAGTTCCCTCAGTCACGGACGCGTCGATTCCTGCGTCGCCTCGTGTCGAATCTGAGGTCCGCGCCGAGCTGGCCCTGGGAGATCGACCCTGGTACGACATGCTATCGCCGAACAAGAACACGTCTCTGTACTACGCCGTCATTTACCTTGCCCCTGGCGACTACCACCGCTTTCACTCGCCCACCAACTGGGTCGTCGACCGACGACGTCACTTTGCCGGCGAGCTGTACAGCGTGTCTCCCTACCTCCAGCGAACTCTCCCCGGTCTTTTCACCCTCAACGAGCGAGTCGTGTTGCTGGGCCGCTGGCGATGGGGCTTTTTCAGCTACGTCCCCGTCGGAGCGACCAACGTGGGCTCAATCAAGATCAACTTCGACCGAGAGCTGAGGACCAACAGTCTACTCACTGACACAGCGGCGGATCGCGCGGCAGAGGAGGCTTCCAAGCGGGGCGAGCCGTACTTGGGATTCTCCGAGGCAACGTACGAGGGGGCCAGCCCCGTTCTGCGGGGTCACGCCCTGCGACGCGGTGAGGAGATGGGTGGTTTTCAGCTGGGCAGCACGGTTGTGCTGGTATTTGAGGCGCCCTCGCAGAAGAGGGGCGAGAACAACAAACGCGAAGGATGGGTGTGGGCGGTGGAGAAGGGACAGACGGTCAAGATGGGACAGGCTCTGGGACGAGTAATTGAGGATCAAAACTAGGTATATTTGTACAACAGACAAAGAGGGGACGCATATATGCTTGTATACGGTTTCAGCATTGAGGAGGAGGATACCTCCGGTAGTCATTTTGGGAGAACCAATTTCACTACTATCCAATTACTTGGCATTTTGGTTGTTTTCACTCGAGGTGGTCAGTTGGTTCATGAGTAATTTCAACTATCGCTCGGTAATGTCTACAAGGAACTGTTGGTATTTTGTCAAGCCTGTATGCCAGTTCACGAAAGTCTACAAGGAGGGCTTGTTTGTTTTTGGTAATTGTGTGTTTATTGTTAAGTTCCAAGGACTCTCTATGGCCCATAATTCCTTCGCTCTTCTAACTCCGCCCAAATGCAGATGGTTGTATGTCTATGCCATAGTGTAGATTTATTTCTCGTTTATTGGATTTAAGCACCGAAGACCTTGACGCGGTCCTCGAGGGGAGCGAAGGTCTTCTCGCCGGCCTCGCCGGTCCTGCCGCCGAAGACGAGCTGGGCATCGAGCTTCCAGGTGGCGGGGAGCTTCCAGGTCTCGGCGACCTTGGCGTCGATGAGGGGGTTGTAGTGCTGGAGGTTGGCGCCGAGGCCCTCAGCCTCGAGGGCGGTCCAGGTGATGTACTCCTGGATGGCGGCGCTCTGGGAAGCCCAGTGGGGGAACTTGTCGGCGTAGGGGGGGAACTTGGCCTGGAAGTCCTCGACGACGGTCTGGTCGGCGAAGAAGAGGACGGTGCCGGCGGCGCCCTTGAACATGTTGATCTTCTGCTCGGTGGGCGCCCACGAGGCGGCGGGGACGATGGCCTTGAGGGCATCGGCGGTGATGTCCCAGAGCTTCTCGTGCTCGGCGCCGAAGAGCACGGCGACGCGGTTGGACTGGCTGTTGAAGGACGAGGGGGTCTGGAGCGTGGCGTCGTTGACGATCTCGGTGATGCGCGCGGAGCTGATGGTGAGGTCCTTGGTCAGGGGGTAGAAGGAGCGGCGGGCCTTGGCCAGCTGGAGGAGGACATCGGCGGAGATCTTGGAAGCCATTGCGTCGGTTGGTTGGTTGTTTGTTTGTTTGGACTTGGGGGAGTCTTGTGTAGTTGTGTGTGTGGTAGAGAGAAAGTTGTGTGAGTGTGAGTGTGAGTGTGAGTGTGTGAGTGTGAGGGTGTAAGTGAGAACAGGAGGGGAGGGAACTCAGCGACCCTTTATATCCGGACGCAATTGCCTCTTCGCTCTCCCCCTCCGGACCCCGTTGCATTCGCTCTCCTTAGTCCCGGCTCCGCCGTCGCAACGCATCGAATCGTTACCGGCATCGCCCCGTCTCCCGCGCACCGGAAAGCTTCTCTTGCGACCCTCTTTCTTTGGTTTCTCAGCGCTGCCTCAGCAAGAAAATAAGGAAAAGCGGGCCCCGAAAAACAGGGTCTGGTTCCCAAAAGCGGAAATCCCACCCCACCATCCATTGGCGCACCGCCCTCCGGCTCTACGCCCCCCTCCCCACTATTCCCGGAGGATGGAACCTCTTCGAAGGGAGACGGAAGGAGGGCTGTCAGTGCAAACTGGTATCCCAAAGAGTCAAAATTGACCCGGCGATTCGTGACTGACTAATGCAAACGGATGCTGGTTGTCCCCTCTGCCCCCAAGAATGGAAGCATCAGGGTGCTGGATTCCATCAGTCGCGCGCGGTTCACACAGGCAACTCAACACACTAGTGCGGAGGTGCATATCATACACTATCGGGCAATCCATGTAATGCAGGGTGTTGGCAGCGCGCTGGGCAGCGGGGACAACATGGCCGAACAGCCGACCACGTACGAAGAAGCACGGCACTCGACGACCTCGTTTGGCGCATTAAAGATGCGGGAAAAGCTTCGTCAGGATTTATAAGCGGGGCTGGGACCTTCACTGGATCGAGTGGGAACTACCCTGGAGTTTGGATGGACGCCGTAGTTTTGAGATAAGACATGGCATCATGAACTGCGTTTGATGCGGATTCTTAGTACTACGTAGTAAAGTATTATTGCTGGATGCCAATTGATCTTCTGGAATCTCTTAATAGACGTAAAGTTATGTGATTTACGCCTTCGATCACATCTTGTAACATCCCGCCAAGAGCGAACAATGAACAGACTAGTGGTATTCGAACACACTACGCACACCTCTTCAAACAACAACACTTACCCAGCGGATATACCCCCCCAGCCTCTCCCCTTCCCACCCACGCTACTATAC
>JABSTB010000124.1:0-21359 GCA_013756995.1 Neonectria neomacrospora
CGGGGGCCTCTCATCCTACACGCGTTGTCCGGGAGGCACTGTACTAAGTAGACTGAAGCTGTCAACTCTGGAAAACGGCTTCCACAAGTCGACAAACGGATTCGCAGCCTTGTTGAGGACCTCCAAGGATCAACACTGCCCGTCACTAATAAAATATTCCTGTACCGTGCCTCTCGAGGCAGGGGGAGAGCGCCGATCCCTCTCCCGGCTCCATCAGCTAGGTTGAGAGAATGGAGCGCGGTCCAAGGATGCTGGCCTTGTCAACCTGCTAGCGCTGCCCGTTCCAGGCCCACCCTCAGGCCTTGCCCACCTAGCCCGAAGCGTCCAAGCCCGGCCGGGGTGGCCCCCCGCGGTTCAGTGGCCAGCACTCAGTGGTCGGTACACTGAGTGGTCAGTGGTCGGTTAGTGGTCAGTGGACAGTGGTCAGTGGACAGTGGACAGTGGTCAGTGGTTGCCCGTACTTCTTACTTCCCTGACTCTTGAGTTCCACCTCCACTCCTCTCTTGAGTCTCTCTCTCAACTCCAGACTACATCACTCTCCTTCTTCTCCCGCTCCCCGTCGTTTCTCAATGTCTGGCTGTCTGGGTCAGTGACATCCTGGTTCACCGGCTCCAGTGCCCCAGGCCTCCCCAGTATCTCCCTGTCCCCCAAACTACCCCAATAAGCACCGCCAGTGCCCGTTCCTAGTACCAGCTTCAGGGCTCGCCTCTGTTCCCTTCTCTTCCTGCGCCTGCGCCGACGCCGACGCCCGTTCTCTGAACTTCGACTCCTCCCAGCCGTCAGACTTGCCTCTGCATCCTTCCGTTCCCGACCAACAACAACTACCACGCCGCCTTCCTACCCGACGACTTCCTGCCTTGTTCTCTCTCCGACTCGTGCCCGCACGCCTTGCGCCTCGCTGTTCCATTCTCTCGAGCGTCTTTGCAACTTGAACCACCGAGATAGCTGCTTCCGTTCTCCCGCGCGCCCAACACTCGCCTCCCCCTATAATCCCGATCCCGAATCATGTCGCCAGCCGTTATCCGTTCTCTTCGACTGCGATAGCTGCTTCGATCCGTGCGTCCATGGCCAAGAGGCGTCGGCCCAAGCAGCGCAAGGGACCACAAACTGCACCCGATCATTCCCAGCCGAGCACCATGTCATCGGAGGAGTCCTACGCCCTGCAGAGCCGCCGCCAGTCCAGCGACGGCACTTCTAGTGAGCATGCAAACAGCGACGACGGCGTTCATACTGCCATGACCAGCATCATGGATACCGACGAAGAGCACCCAGCCCAGGACTCCGAGTACGACGAGGAGGAAGACCTCGACATCATATCTATCTATCCCGCCATGCACTACCCCCATTCCCCGGGCACCAACCACTCCGATATACACTTTTCCCAAGAGTTTCCGCAGACGGCCAACTCCGACGTGTGAGTATTCATATTCCCCGCCATCTTAACTCTTCCCCTCCGCCACCGTCTAGGTGCTGACTGAACACTCCAGGGCCGCATCCACACGATCATTATGGGCACAAGACCTCGACTACCGAGACATACATGGCCGACGCTACTGCCGCGAATACTTCATGCCTAACGATGAGATTGAGCAATTGCGACTGGCTTTACAACACCAGGTCTTTGTCCACGTCCTTGACGGCGACATGACCTTGGCCCCCATCCAAGACCCCACCCACATTCTCGACGTCGGTACGGGGACCGGAGAGTGGGCCATCAAAATGGCTGAGCTGCTGCCTCGGTGTGAGGTTGTTGGCACTGATATATCCGCCATCGCCGAGACCAGAAGCGTCCCCATGAACGTCTTTTTCGAAATCGAAGATGCCGAGGATTGGGACCGTCTCCCCGATATATACGACCTCGTTCACTTCCGCTGTATGGAGGGCGCGTTCCAGAACTGGCGATTTATTTACGACAATGCCTTTTACTCACTCAAGCCTGGGGGATGGGTCGAGGTGCAAGACTTTGACAGCGCCGAGGGATTCGCCAAGTTTGTGGATTCCTTTCCCCCCGACTCCCCCATGCGCTCCCTGAACGGCGACCTTGAAGAGGCCGCGCTCAGGTCGGGTCGACCTCGAGGGACTGGTCATCTGGACCCCCGAGTCTTCCTGGAGGCAGGCTTTGTAGATGTCCGGGTGACTGAGTACGTCATCCCCATCAACGTGGTCGACATGTCTATAGGGAAATTATGGCTCGTAAGTTGTCTTGACGCGCTCGAGGCCAATTGCCTGAGATTGCTCACAACTTACATGGGATGGGATCCGGAGAAGTGCAAGGCGGCTTGCGAGATGGCGGCTCGAGAAATGGCAAACCTGGCCAAGAACCCTGAAAAGTCAAAAGGACTCCAGGTCAAGATGCGTGTCGTTATTGGGAGGAAACCTCTCGACAGCCAGCCCACCGACTTGGCTGAGCTGTTGGGACGGCCAGTCTCACCGGCAACCGAGTGCGTTGATGAGGGCAGCCCAGATCCGACGCTCCATCCGGGCGACGAGGACACGGCGTTAGTGGTCGCTCCACCGCCGAGGGAAACCGCGGGGTTAGGACCAGCCTAATTAATTTCCATAGGGTCATATGGAGGTAGAGGCTGGGACCGTCCAGCTACAGCCGGGAGTCGGCTTTGATGAGCTTGTTAGTTATGGCGCAGTTGGGAAGGGCGTTGTCGTGTCAAGATGACGACCAATCTTGTTGCATGTTTTATACGTTTTTATCATCACGTCTCTGCATTCTTCTAGGGGCCGAGGCAACTTTTGGCTTGGAGTGGGCCTTGTTTTTTTTTGGTATCGTGGAAGGCCTCGTGGAAGGCCTCGTGGATGTAAAAGAAAGTCGAGTCCTGCGTACAAGATACCTTGACGTGGACGGGGGTAGCGAGGAGAACCTTTGAACCTTTTGAGGGAGACGATAAACTCAGACACGTATGCAAATGTAGTCAAAAGCCCTTGCGCTATCGACTACTAGCCTCATTTTATGACTCCTTGAATCACGTAGATGATGTTTGTGATACAAATGCTGTTGGTTGCAATGGCGAGCGGTGATATAATAGCTGCGAGGTAGTGGCTCAGGAGCTAGCGTACTAGTAGAGGCAAGGTGCCTTGCCGAATGCACGAGTAGGCAGCTAATTTCGAGGTGGAGAGCTCGGTGCTGGCCCAACCATCCGTCCCCATCTCCATGTCCAAGTCCAGCTCCGCCTCCAAACCAGCCTCCCTTTACTTCGCACATCGACCTTGACTTCTATCTCCATTTTGGCCAACTCCGACCTCGACGGCGCGCCGACTTCCTGCGCCTGACCCAGCTCATCCTTGTGCGAACGAGTCGCCTGGAACCCGACCTCCTCGACCCGCCGAACATGCGTCTGTGAGCTTGTCCGATAGCCATGGCCCTTGATCTCCACGACGGCTTCGCCGCAGCCACCAACGGCGTCCAGGACTTGGACCTGGAGGAGCCCATCTTCACCGTCGAGCACGTGCAGCTGCAGTTCTCCATCGCCGCCGACTTCGTTGCTGCCCAGGTCGCGAACAACGTCATCATCCTCGCCCTCTCCAACGGACGCATCCTCCGCATCGACCTAAACCGACCTGAGGATATTGATGGTGAGTTGGACCTGCTGGGCCTGCGGTCGCCGCCTGCTTCAGCAGAAGAGCCCATGGCTGTGGTCGCTCGCTTGCTGACTATCCGTATCAGATATTGACCTGCCCAAAAAGCCTTCCGAGGTTGGCGTCATCCGGCGCATGTTTCTCGATCCCACCGCGTCCCATCTCATCGTTTGCACGGCCCTCGGCGAGAACTACTACCTCCATTCACAATCGAAGCAGCCTAGACCGCTTGGACGCCTGCGTGGCGTGGCTATCGAAAGCGTAGCATGGAACCCCTCGCTCCCGACTGCGTCTACCCGAGAGATCCTAATCGGCGCGTCCGACGGCAACATCTACGAGGCCTTTATCGAGACGTCCAAGGAGTTTTATAAGAAGGAAGTCAAGCACTTAAAGAATCTTCACAAGCTTCCCGACGGTCCTATTACTGGCTTGTGGGTAGACGATCTACAGGGCAGTGCAGACCTTCGAAGGGTCGTCATTGGAACCCAGAGCCGCCTGTTTCACCTTGTTGGGAGGATTGGTCACGGGCACGACGGTTCCGGCTCGGTCTATACTAAGCTGTTCGAGTCGGAACAGCCAGTTGTCCACGAATTGTCGCGGCCATCGCCTGGGGCGTACTCCAGCTTGGCGGTGTCCCCAGATCCCCCGGACACCGGGCCCTATGACGATGACATCCCGGACCGGGCCTATGCCTGGCTGTCTTCTCAGGGCGTCTTTCACGGCAGGCTGTTGAATACGCCAACGGACAGCAACCTTGGCTCCAAGGTCTTCTCCGAGTCAAAAATGCTTCCCAAGGCCCAGATTATCGCATCTGACTCCGCCGACAGACGCAAGCCGACAACTGAGATGATTGATGCCATTGCGCTTACGCAGTGGCACATAATCCATTTAGTTGGGGGGCGTGTGATTACTACCAACCGGCTCAGTGGCAAGATGATATCGGAGCATGATGTTCTCGGCCAAGGCCAGAAGCCCATTGGGTTCTCTGTAGACATGCAGAAGAACACATTTTGGCTGTTTACTTCGAAGGAAATCTTTGAGGTCGTGGTGCGCGATGAGGATCGCAACATCTGGGAGATCATGATGAAGTTGCAGCAGTTCGAGCCAGCCCTCCAGCACGCGCACACGCCAATGCAAAAGGAGACCATTGCGGCGGCGTACGGAGACTACCTGGCTAGCAAGGGCCACTGGATTGAGGCAGCCACCGTCTATGGCCGGAGTAACAAGCCGTTCGAGGATATTGCGCTCAGCATCATCGACAACAACCAGCCCGATGCGCTGCGGAAGTTTCTGTTGACAAAGCTCACCACCATCAAGAAGTCGGCGATTATGCAGCGGATGATGGTCGCTGGCTGGTTGGTTGAGGTGTTCATGGCCAAGCTCAATTCCTTGGACGATACCATTATCACACAGGCTGAGCTATCAGAAAGCCTGAACTCGACCAGTTCACAAAAACTGCTAGAATCCGACAGGAAAGAATATCGAGAATTTATCGACAAGTACAAAAACGACCTTGACCGGAAGATGGTGTATGACGTTATCAGCAGTCATGGCCGTGAGAGTGAGCTCCTCTACTTTGCCAACGCCATCAACGACTATAACTACGTCCTATCATACTGGGTTCAGCGCGAGAGGTGGAGTGAGGTGCTGAATGTGCTCAAGAAACAGACGGACCCAGAGGTCTTTTATCGGTACAGCAGTGTGCTCATGATGCACATTGCATCGGACTTGGTGGAAATCCTCATGAGGCACGCCGACCTAAAACCCAGGAACCTCATTCCTGCCTTTCTCGAGTACAATCGGACCTTCACAGGCGGCCCCAGCACCAACAATCAGGCCTTGAGATACCTCAACTATGCGGTGTATCAGCTCAACTCGGAGGATGCCGCGGTGCACAACACGCTCGTCTCCATCTACGCCTCACATTCATCCAAGGACGAGTCTGGTCTCTTGTCATACCTCCAGGCACAGGGAGACGAGCCCCGGTACGACCCAGACTTTGCCTTGCGGCTCTGCATCCAACACCACCGAACTCTCTCTTGCGTTCACATATATACCAGCATGGGGCAATATTTGCAGGCTGTTGACCTTGCCCTTTCCCACAACGAGGTTGAGCTGGCGGCCGTCATCGCCGACAGGCCAATGTCGAACCCACAACTGCGGAAGCGGCTGTGGCTAGCGGTGGCTCGCAAGGTCATCTCACAGTCCAACGGGATCAAGACGGCAATCGAGTTCCTTAAGCGGTGCAACCTGCTCAAGATTGAGGACCTGATTCCTTTTTTCCCCGACTTTGTCATCATTGATGATTTCAAGGAGGAAATTTGTGCCGCACTCGAAGACTACAGCCGCAACATTGACGGGCTGAAAAGGGAGATGGATGAGTCGTCTCAGACGGCCACCAACATCAAAATCGACATCGCCGCGCTGGACCACCGATATGCGATTGTGGAGCCCGGGGAGAAGTGTTACGTCTGCGGACTGCCGCTTCTGAGCAGGCAGTTCTTCGTCTTCCCCTGCCAGCACTCGTTCCATTCCGATTGCTTGGGTCGCAAGGTGCTGGAGCAGGCTGGTATCGGGAGATCGTCGCGAATCAGGGAGCTTCAGATGCAGATACACAAGGGGCTGGTCAGTGGGGCGCAACGGGATACGGTGGTCGCAGAGCTGGATGCTCTCGTAGCCTCTGCTTGGTAAGTTGTCTTCACTCTCTCTACATTGCTCACGACTAACCAGTTTTCAGCATTCTCTGCAGTGATATGGCGATTAAGAGAATCGACGAGCCCTTCATCACTAAAGACGATGACATCAATGAATGGGCGCTGTAACAAGACATGCGAAATCATGGAAGCGAGCGAGCTGTGTGCTTTTATGTGCGGGCTGTGGCAAATTCTAGAACTGCAGATACCCAATTCTCGTCATTATACTTCCTCCATCGCGTACCGGTTCTTAGTACAAACATTCCACCGTATCGAGCTTGGAACGGGTGAGCATAAGGATGGAAACGATGACGCCATACAAGCCCAGAACTTCGGCGAAGATGAGGATGAGGACCATGCCCACGTACAGGCGCGGCTGCTGCGAGCTTGCGCGGACTGCGCAATTGAAACCACATTAGCGACGGTCTTAAATTTCAACTTTCATCCAGGTTCGGGGGTACACGGGGGCGCACCTCCACAATCACCAACGACGCCAATGGCAAACCCAGCAGCCATTCCGCATAGGCCGACGGCAAGGCCTGCGCCGAGCTGGAGGAAACCGGTGTAGATAGGCATCTTCTCTTTGATGCCACCGGCGATTATAACGCTTGCGACGAGGCCGTAGATGGAGAGGATCTGAGCCATGATAGAGCATAGTCTAAGGACAATTGGGGGTCAGCGTCCGCTTTCTTGTCCTGTTTCTTCTTGTTCTTCTTCCTTGTCGGTCCCGCTTCTGAATATCTGTTTATAAGGGGCTTTCGGGTATTCGTACGTATTCTGCATCAGCATGTCCGGGCGAAGAATGCCGGAGGAGAAGATGGCACTAGCGGACTTTGCGGTGCCGTAGGCGGCGCCGATGGTGGTGAAGACGATGGAGCATGTGCATCCGAGGGCGCCGAAGAAGGACTGTCGTTTGGGGGGTTTGCGAGTTAGCTAGTGCTTCGGTGAGATGGGACGACGGCGTGAACGTACGGCGTACATGGGACTGGGTGGGAGACGGGCGCGTGTTAGCTATTGACGGAGGTCGTGTAGAAGATGGCATACCAGCGGTCCATATTGGCAAGGAGAGCGGGATCCATGGTGGGCGATTCGTTGAATCTTGCGACGTGAGTATTTTCAAGGGCGTAATTTCAAATATAAGAGAGGTTTGATAGATCTACTGAGGAGCATTCTGAAGAGGAGTTGGGGGGGTCAGCTGCTATATGGATACAAGAGCGGCTACTGTGCAACCACCACTAGGTAGGCATTCATTGTTTCCTTGCAGGTACGTCTTATTGCTTCATGGTGGCAGTCAGGTCATCTGATCCTTGGCGCTGTAGGCAGACGCCAAACATGGCAGTGGCTTACTGGCAGTGCATTGTTATAAGAGATCATAGGCAGAAGGATACGGGAGGTGGTCATTGGGTGGGAGGCTGGAGGTGGCTGATGGGCTGGGGAGATGGCGCTGATGACGATGCCGATGGGGAGTTGTTCCGATATTGAAATTTGAGATGGGTTAATTGTGATGGTAAATGGATAGTAATGGTGGTTGTACTTGGTTGTCTCAAGGACATTGTACTTCGTAGGGCTGCATCATGATTGATAAGATGTGGTGTTGGCTTGCATCTTGGCTAACCTATACGACGTGTGAGACACAGGATCTCCCTAAAGTTAAGCTGTTAACCAAGCAAGAGCTACCGCTACCAAGTATTTCGTCTTGAGTAAAAGTATTAAATATGATAGGAACTCAAGTACATTACGGCTGTCGGCCTGTTACCTCGTGCTTGGAACTTAGCGAAGTCGAAGATACAGTACTCCCCATTCCTTTCCCGGTCAACAGACCAAAACTCCATTCTTCACTTTTCGAACCTTACCTGCCAGGCAACAGTTTCAGCAAGCGTAAGAATGCAGGAAAGGTGAATCGAGAACCGGCGCAGTAGATATCAATCAAACCTAGCCCCGCTGGAACGTAGGTAGGTGAGTAGGGAAAGTCAGGAACCAGGAATTGTAAGATCGGGGATCTGTGACGGAAGGAAGCGGAGAATGCGGTGACGTAGCGGGTGCGGCTGAAGGGAACAGGGATTCCATGGCGCAGTTTAAGGTGCAGTGTCCGCACGATTTTCTTGGTATGGATATGTGTTGTGCGAGATGTGTTTGCCTGGAGTTGGCTGTTTCTGTAAGTTGGATGCCTTGAGAATACGGCAGCCGGTCGCTTACAGTTTGACGTCCCCAACCTACAAAGGACGACAGGTCAAACACCTCGACTTGACATTATCATTACCCTCCAGCTGCGGAACTATCTACCAATGGGCACTACCGCCCGAATTAAGATCCCCTTCGTCTATTTACGCTCCAATTCGACCTTTTAACACGTCCAGCGTCGGTGTTCTGGCTGCTTAGTGGGTAGTGCAGGGATGGAATCGCTAGCGGAGGGCTCCAAGGTGACAGGATGGATCGCCAACCGCGCTACTACTCTATCTCTCACATCAGCAGGCGCCTGTGCACCCGTCTAGCAGCGGTCCTGGGCCAGTGTCCCGTCTAACGGCTAAGAATAACTGCAGTTTACTCAGGCCTTCTCTACATCTCCACCGCAGAACTCCACGGCCCGCAACGAAATTCCGTGATCCGTGATCCGAGCACAGCGTTCAAAGGCGGTCGGCGTTTCGGAATCGCTTACTGCCGGCCGCTGGAGCTGTAGGCTCTGGCCGCGTGTTAGGATGGAATCCTCACGAGCTAAAGGAGCTTCCAAGAGCCAAAGGATTCCCTCACGCGGGTGGAGTTGCTGGTGGTGTCCCACCGTTCTCGTTGCCCCATGGCCCATCCATGGCCTGGTCTGTGTATGTCTTGGCGCCGTGTGTCAGTCAAGTCCGCGATCCAATCCCTGCTGCGGCTGTGCTCGTCTCGTCGTTTCTCCCCGGCCCTCGCGCCCAGGCTCTTGCGTTGCGTTGAAGGAGCAATATTATTAATAAAACTACTTTGTATCGCTGTCATGGGGCAGCGAAAACAACCGTCGAGGGCGTCCTCTTTTCTGCTATTTCTCTTTTCTTTTCTGGCTCTGGCATTTTTGGATACTCGGCACTCTCGGATCGTTTGACTGCCGGAGTCTTGCGACGCCTCGCCAGTGCCGATTCGCAGGTGTCGCCTCTTGACGCCAACTCGGCCTCGCTGTGCCGAACGACGGCTCTGTTGACGTCGGCTGCTGACGCACGCTCGAAACGCTTCGTTTGCCGGACTTTGCAGAAGCTTCGTTGTGGGACAGTATTTGCCACGCGGCGGGAAAAGTAATAAGGACGGACGTTGTATCGAGACGAATAATCCTCCGATATTGGTTCATGCTGCAACATATTCGATGGTTCCATTTGTTCTCAATCTCACTGCGAGGCTATTTTACCACTTCACTCATATCATCGCATCCCTGGACGGACACCTATAATCCATGATGAAGTCGATTCAATTATTCTTCGCTATCGCTGGTTTACTTCTATCAACAGCCGGGGCCATCTCCTTGCACAAAAGACAGGATGGTAGTGACCCACGCGTGTTGAGCCTCGACTTGCATCGACATCAGGTTCAAGACCCTATCGCCCACGACAGGAACCGTCAGCAACGCCGGAGTGGCTCAGTTGACGTCGATATCGACAATGAGGTACGTACCCTCCTCCGCTATCTTTCGTTGTCTTTCTAACCCCAAACCAGCAAACCCTATACTTCTTCAACGGCTCTTTGGGCACTCCGAAGCAAACCTTCCGCTTACACTTAGACACCGGAAGCAGTGACCTATGGGTCAACAGCCTAGACTCGACCCTGTGCTCAACGTCCTCGAACATCTGTAGCGAGTCGGGGACTTACAATGCAAACAAGTCATCCACGTACAAGTACGTCAGTAGCGATTTCAACATATCCTACGCCGACGGATCTGGTGCCTCGGGAGACTACGCCACCGACACTTTCCGCGTAGGCGATGTCAAGATTGCCGACTTACAATTTGGCGTGGGGTATGAGAGCACCTCCGACCAGGGCGTCCTAGGCATTGGCTACGACCTTAACGAGGTTCAAGCCGATCAGGCTGGGGAGAGTGCATACAAGAACCTCCCGGCCAGGATGGCGGCCGATGGACTGATCGCATCGAACGCCTACAGTCTGTGGCTCAACGACCTCAGCTCACAGACAGGCACGATTCTCTTTGGGGGTGTCGACCGTGCACAGTACGAAGGCGACTTGGTTTCGGTGCCCATCGAGAAGAACGGCGGCGTGTACAGCGAGTTCTTCATCACCCTCACTGGCCTTAGCATTGGATCGACCACTATTGACGACAACATTGCCCTTGCTGTTTTGCTCGACACGGGCTCCTCGCTGACGTACCTCCCCCAGAGCATCGCCGACACCATATTCGACCAGGTGGATGCCGTCTACCAGGAAGAGAGCGGCATTGCCTTCGTCTCTTGCTCCCTCGCCGCCGAGACTGGAAACATGACGTTCAAGTTCAGCGATCCAGCCGAAATTGTGGTCCCAATTAGCGAACTCGTCATTAACTATCTCGAAATCACGGGTCGCCAGTTGTCCTTCGATGATGGCTCGGAGGCCTGTATGTTCGGTATTGCCCCCTCCTCTGGGACCAACATATTGGGAGATTCGTTCCTCCGGAGCGCGTACGTTGTGTTTGACCTAGAGAACAACGAAATCTCGCTGGCCCAGAGCAACTTTAACGCTACCGGGTCAGATATCGTTGAGATTAGCTCGGGCGAGAATGGGGTGCCCTCGGCGACCGACGCAGTTGGCCTTGTGTCTTCAAAGTCTGGGCTGCCATCGGGGTCTGGAGCAACAGCAACGTCGCCTTCCGACTCTGGGTCGGTGCTGCTCGGGGTTGTTGCACTGCTCCTTGCGTTTGCCGGATTTCTGGCCTAGAATTTCTGGCGATTTTCATGATGGCGTTTTCCTGTTGTTTTTGATTTGAACTACGCATCTTTTAGGGTGGGTTCACATGGCGCATTTCTCTGGGCAGCATTGCGATGGCGTCGTGAATAGGGAATGGTTTCTTGGATAGCGCAGCATTGGACGGTTGGATGATGTTAATGTTTGAAGTATGGTCAAGAGAGCCTTCAGGCAGGATAATGATTAACATGTTATACGTAGACATGAATATTGTGGGTGCTGGTTTTTGTGAACCGATATATATTCACCAGTGAGGACATAAACATAAAGCGGCCATTGTCGTAGGGAACGGTAACGTCT
The DNA here is from genome assembly GCA_013756995.1 of Neonectria neomacrospora. NCBI lineage: Eukaryota > Fungi > Ascomycota > Sordariomycetes > Hypocreales > Nectriaceae > Neonectria > Neonectria neomacrospora. Next base: position 11,493 of record JABSTB010000124.1, read on the forward strand.
GCAATATACCGATTTCAAATAACACCTCCTTGCGTAGATCAACCAGCAACGTCGTATGACAGCTATGTAAAGACGTTTGTTTGTAGGTGGCCAGGGGTGATATCGACTCGCATTTAGACTTGGCCGATTCGGCACCGATGCTGGATTATCACCGGTATGCCCGATGACAATGAGCGTCATGGAGGGATTTGGATTAAGACGAGCGGGTAACTCGGACTTATCTCCATCGATTTTGATCTTTAGACTAGCTATTAGCCCATATTATTCTCGATCAGACAACGGTCGTTGATGTATAAGGCTGCCCTATCACCTCGAGCCAGGCTATATGCTCAGAGGGCTCTTCAACACCACCTTATCCGTACACGTTCAATCCTCCCATTCCAATATCCCTGTCCACCTACTACTCCTCGCCGCAAGATGACGGCCTACATAGAAGTAGCAGCGAGCTGGCTCTTCAAGAACCAAAAGGGTCGCGACGCAAAGGCCTTCACCACGCTCCCGGCCTTCGCGGCGCACCCGGAGCCCACGCTGCGCGTCACCTCACCCGACTGCGGCGCCGACGGCGCGACCCTGGGCCCCGAGTACATGGCCGGCGGCGAGGGCCGGTTCCCGGCGCTGGAGTGGGACGCCGGCCCCGAGGGCGTGCGGGAGTGGTTGCTCGTCTCCGAGGATCCCGATGCGCCGCTGCCGACGCCCATTTTTCACGGGTGAGTTTTTTTTTCCGGACCGGGAGGCAGGCGGCGGCTTGCTAATGGGAGGGTGTGTGTAGGGTGTACCTCGGCATCTCGAAGGAGAAGCTGAGCGTTGTTAATGGCGACTTTGCGCCGGTTGGCGGGCCTGAGTCGACACGGCTTGAGGGCGGCTTCTCATGCGGTATGAGTCGTAACGGGAGGATTTACATCCCGCCGCGACCGTTGCTGAACCACGGTATCCACCGATGTGAGTTGTCCATTTTTCCTACTCGACAGTTGAGAAGGACATGGCGGAGGCTGACAATTGGACTCGTTCAGACTGGTTCGAGGTCGTTGGGCTGAATGAGCCGCTCGACCCGGAGTTTGTGGCTTCGAAGCCGACGAGGGAGGCAGTGGCGGCCAAGATTGAGGGTCGTGTGGTGGTTTGGGGACGATGGATGGGGCAATGTGAAAGGAGGTGGGAGTGAGTGAGTGGGAGTGTGGGAGTGTGACGACGATATAATACAATACCCGCGTCGTATCAGGTTGCCATGTTAATAGTCATACTTATAAGTGCAATGCCGCAGCTCAAATCGACATCTTCCTTGACAGATTCGCCCATTGTCAAGACTTCGACGCCGGCCTTATCGAATCCGCCCAAAACTCCAAATGTTCAACCCAACCTTGACGCCCTTGTCGACGGCCAGCCCGGCATGCCAGGTGTCCTCGTAGCCTCGGCCATCACGGGCAAAGTTCTCCCAGTAGACAGCGTTGCCGGGGATCACCTTGAAGACGACGCCTTGTGTGTCTTCCTCTTGCTGGTCGCCTCTCTTATGTTGCTGCTGTTCGTCTCCCTCTTGCTGCTGCTGCTCATCTCCCTTTTGCTTACTCTCCTCCTCCTCACACTCGATAAACTTACACCACTCCGTCTCGCCCTCGGGTTTCGGCAGCAGCGGGAACTTGGTGCCGCCGCCGCGCAGCCCGTCGGAGCCGTCGACCCAGGCCATGATGCTGCTCACGCGGCCCCAGCCGTTCACGTTGACCCGCCAATCGAAGTGGTAGCCGTAGTGGCCGCCGGCTGTGTAGCGCTGCGTGCGCAGGCGCTCGACGAACAGATCCGGCGGCCAGCCCTGCAGCGCCAGCGAGCGCCGCTCGATGCACCGCACCGTGTCGCTGCGCGGGACGACGGCCACGTGCGAGTCGCGCACCGAAGTATCGCGGTGTGTCGCCACGCCGTCGTGCGTGATGGTTGAGGGCTCAAAGAGAGGGTTGCTGGGCGGGGGGTTAGCTCGTCATATGGTTTATAGAGGGCCTCCTGTCCAAGCTTACCTGACATTGAGCAGATGCTGCCGCTCCTCGTCGCTCAAGAATGCCTCCAGGTAGACGACAAGCGGCTCGCGGCTCAGGATGCGAGCCCGGTAGGCATCCGGGGGACACTCTGGCGCCGTGGCGTTGGGCGCATCTATGGCGAGCAGCGACTCGTTGAACGTGGGCCGCGGATGGACGACATTCCGGCGCTGCGCCAGGTCTGGATACAGCAGCTGGCTGATGGGGTTGGAGAAGAAGATGAAGACGGCGACGAGGCCGACGACATACGAGATCATTGCGCGCGGAGGAACTGGGTTGACTGGAGTCGGCTGGGTGCATGTGTGTGCAAGGGAGATGTTGCGGGAGGTGTCATGATGCACCGGAGGGGTCGGAAGTGCGGAGTCATGGCATGTCACGAGTAATAGAGTCAACCAAGTCTCACCTGGAGAACTGTCAATTGAGCAATCAAGGGCCTTTAAACGGGGCTTCAGGGGCATCGGCTTGTCTCTCGTCTTCCCCACAGACGCGTCATTGCTTGCGTGAACTCGGGCTGACCAACACGAGTATTCGTATCGTCGTATTATGCAAGACATCCCAAGCATCACAAACATAAACTTGGAATATCCATACCGCCCCGTATTAGACGCAAACCTCCTTCTTCGAAGCGAGGGTGGGTAGGTTTGGAATTCAACTCTAAGCTGACACTCAACAATGCTGAAATGCTTCATAACCGGACTACTCATGATCCCGTCAGTATCACCGCTCTCAAATGGAGCCCCGTCACCCGCATCAAATCGTCCCTAAAAATACAGAAGGAGTTGTGTTTGCCAACCCTAGCAAATGGTATCTATCGTACACTCCGCCCGGATTCCAAAAGTTGTAGCCGCTGTTGCATGCACCCCCAAACTCCGTATGAGAACCAGTTTCTAACCCACGTTATTCGCGTTATCCCAGTTTATGTCCGTATCCAAGATGCCCCAAGCATCGCCGTCGCCGGGAAGGACATTTATCATTGATTCGTTAATCTGTGCAAAAAAGGTTTCCTCCGTGGCCTGCCAGATGGGCGTTGAAATGCGGTCCTGGAAGGCCCGTAGATCAATGCGGTTCTCCTCCATCGAGTTTCCAAGACCTACGCAGGGTGAAGTGTGGCTGCTCCCCGTCGCTGTCCTGGAGTCAGATCCGTGGTTGGCGGGGGACGATGAGGATGATGAGGTTGTGCGATCAGGAAGAGTAATGTTCCCTGGGCACATCTGATAGGATAGTGGCCACTGTGACGCCGAACCACCTTGGCTGGTTCCTTTCCCGAGCGAAGGAGCATTCGCATTCGATGTGGCAGCGCGGGCAAAACCCGCCGTCATGTCGGGTCCTGGGCTGGGTGACCCTCGCTTCCGTTTGTTTCTCGAATTATCCACCCGTTCGAGAGGTGTGACGTTTCGAGTGACGGCGCCAAGGACAGCATGGAAGCAGTCCCTGCCAATCATCCTTTCCTGGGTATCATATGAATTGAGCAGCTCCGAGCGGGTCCCTCTTTTCACAACCAGACCGGGCAGCACCGGCGAGATCTCAGTGTGCTTTGCAACTGAACTGCGGGCGATCAATGGAATATTCGATTTGACCTCGCCGAATGCATTGCGGTATCTGTGCAGGGTGGGCAATCGTATGTACGGAGAGAGGCCATTGCGCTCAATATCCAGGCAAGCCTGCTGTAAGAAAGCACGAGTGATGTTATGCGTGCGTGCAATAACCTCCATTCCGTGGACGATGGCTTCCAGATTGGCGACATCGGTGGGCGTAAGGCCGCCTACCGGGTCTTCTTTGGCTAGGTAGACGTAGACCGTCGTTGCACAATACATCGAGAGCGCACATAATGGACTTGTCTAAGATGGTGGGTTAGATGCAGTCAGAAAGATCAGGTGGGTTACGGGACGCTTACGAATACCGTGGTGGCGTGAGAGGCGAGCTTGATGATATTTGCAATTTCACCTGCCGCAGCTTTGAGACGAACAATGCTGGTTTGTTTCAGAGATTCGGGTAGTTTGTACATATCAACTTTTTCGACAGCCGCGTGATGTAGGCAGATGATGGAAGCATGGAGGTTGAGATTGGAGTGCGTGGCTGCTGGGTCTCGTAGATTCTGTGGCAACCGTAGCTTCTCGGGCAAGAACATGAAGATGCTCGATAAAGTGTTGTCCAGTTCACGGTGTTGCTTCCAATATGCCCCGTGCGTGTAATTCTCGGGCTGGTCGGTCGGTTTGCCACGATGGACATGACGTAGGATGATTTTGAAGATCTGGCAGACTACTACCGTTCCAGCGAAGCCATTGTATGAGGCTCCTTGAAAGACTTCCTGCAAGAAAGGTGATTCCACTTTCTGGTCTGAAATGAAGTTATCCTCAGGCGCCGGGAGGCGTGTCGTGATCTGGGAATTATCATATTAGTGACGCTACGTAACATCTCACGGCAAACTTACGTCTTCTGTGTTGATCAGGCTGGGCCAGCCAGTGGAGATACTGGCGTGGGCATCAAAGCAAAATGCGCCCCAAAAGACTCTTCTACGCTCCTCCAGTTCCGCCCAGGTCAAAGGAGGGCCCAAGCTGGGAGGCGACCCGAAGTTATCGCCATCGACGCGGTCAAGACACATCATATGGCAGAGGCGAACACAGTGAGCTGAACTCATGGTTGATCGAGTGAAGAGCATACGTTTGGCCTCGTAACTGGCCATAAGACCCCAGGACTGCGCGTGGTTAACTGTGATGAAATGTTCACCATTGCCCTATCCTTGTCAGTCTCTACCTTTGTGTCGATGTGTTCGCTTACTCACCTTCATTTCATCCGCCTCGAGGTAGCTTCGAGCTCGATGATAAAAGACATCATGGAACTTGTCGTACTTTGCGTGGCCAAGGGCTGCCAGTGCCCAGATGGAATACTGCAAGCACATTGGTGGCTTCATGAAGGAGCTACCATAGAAGGCCTGTAAGTAACGACCAGGGTGCACTATGGGAACATAGTAGTGTTGGTGTTCAAAGAAGGAGTTGTTGCTACGAATGTCAGCTGAGACATAGGAGCATGGATGACGATGGGTGTATCTCTTACAGTTCCTCCATGACATCCATGGGCGGCAGTGACTCGGACATGCCAAGTTCTATCAATTGAGCATCGCCAAAGAAGGACGCTGCTGGGTCTTGAGGCGGGGTGATATCAGGTATGGAAAACGGCACGCCTTTGGAGTTGTGATCCATCTGAGGCAGGCCATCCTGGTTGGTGAAGTCCAAGTCCGGGGGAGCCGGTTGATCCGGACTGACATCGTCAACCTTGTCCGAGACGTTCTTGTTGACGTCCTTGAGATAGTCCTCAACTTGGGCTGAGCGAACACAGTCAGCACCTTGTATGACTCAGTGTTGGGTGAGGATGATGGCAGGCAGTACCTAGGCGGGCCTCCAGCTCCTTGACGTTCCTACGCTTGAAGGTCGGTTTCCTCCTCGACTCGGGATACACGCAGTCGCCGGAAACCTTGATGCAGCGGCTACAGGCCGGCTTTATGCGGTCACATTTGAGCTTCCGGGCCCGGCACGACACGCAGGCCAACGGCTCGGTGCTTGAGCCAGAGCCTGTGCCTTGGCCCGCTGATACGGAGGGGTCGGACTCGAAGTTGTCCGGCGACATGGCGGAACGACGCGCCTCATCCGGGCGACGAGAGGTTCCGGACGGCAAGAAGATCCGGACGACAGAAGATCCGAGCGACAGAAATGCGACAAGTAGATTGCGAACAAGAGGTTGCACAGCGCGTTGGCGGGTCGGCTGCAGCGGTAATATCTCCTACATGCACCGGGAGGCCTGATATCGAAGGCTTACCAGGCATTCCACGCTCATGCGTATTCACGCTCACATACGAAGTCACGTTTCCGATGGTGCTGACACATTCACGGTGGCCGCTGCCTACGATTTCTCACCACGGAGAGTTTTTAGGCCGAAGGCCGAGGGCACGAAAGTCCGAGGGACGCCAGGTGAGTCATCACCGCGAGTTGTCCTCGAATGCTCAGGGGGAAAAGAGCGAAGACGACGAGGTTTACGATGCAGTCTTGTCGGCTTGTGCGCGAGATGCGCAGTGGATTTGATGCGAATGTTTCTGTCTACTGTTTTTTTCCTTCTCCAGCGGCAGAGTCGGGAGCCGAGTCACGCTGAGCAGTCAAAGAGTACCCGCTGTGACGGGGTGTGTGGACGTGCCTTTTCTGCGTGGGGGAATTGGAACTATCAATGGAACCGTCACCGGCACTGCCTCCGCCACCACCACCACAGACAGGACAGAGACAGACAGGGACAGCGACAGACAGCGGACGCAACATTGGCTGCGGTGGTGGCTCGTCCGTCAAGACAATGCTACGCCAAAACATCCGACGAGTGCAGCATCGACATGGGTGCCGACGGGCTTCTGACAAGGGCTTCGAGGGCTCTTTGGCAAGGACTTTTTGATTTGACAAGGCGCAACGAGGCCTCGGCCAGCGTGCCATCGCCGCCATGCCGTTGGACTCTTTGCACCGCGATCATCACCGCTACCGAGGAGCTTGTGGCAATAGCTCAACTCGCCCATCCCCAGTGTGACGCTGCCATTAGTCACGGTCTCGGCCCTCGACCCTCGAACGAAGCCGATGCGATCGTCGTCGACCAAGCCGAGACTCCGAATAAACGAACCATGTTGCGCATGAATGACCATGTCATGCCTCCCTTGCCATGCCCGTGATTAAGCTTTCATAAGCCGACAGGCTAACTATTGCGAGCTGTGGCAAGGAACTCGGCGTGGGCGGGACGGGAGACGCTGGCCCGCATCACAGCCGTGTCAGCACCTCTCGTAGAAGTTAGCTTGTGGATCGTTTGACTCTCTGAGTTCAGCGTCGTGTAAGTGCAGCATCATCCACGACACCCTTAACGCCTCCCCGAGCCAGATCAATCCAGAATGCTTCTGGGCCACCGACCATCGTCATACCCAAAACGGTACTTGCCAAGGTCATCATAGCTCAAACACAAAATTGACGTCAACGGATCCAACACGAGGCAAGGAAAACGGATCCAGCGTGAAGCAAAGGAATCGAATCCATCCATCCATCCATCGTGATAGGAGATGCATGTTTCGAAACGCGACACAGAACACAATGCACAAAGCGGAACGACACCACAACCCTCTTCATACCGACAATGGCCCAACAGCCCGAGCTAGAACTTTGACAGGGCTTCTCGTAGGGCCAACATACCCACTCCTCAGCAGGCTTCTGTGGCGCCAGCCGTCCGTGACCGGTGCTGACGATTGACGGCTACCGCTAGACGACGGCGCTATAGCCGCTTGGCCTTGGAGCCCGGCCGATCTAAGATCGACAACTGAGCCTAGCGCCCTCCTAAATGCGAGCTTGTTGGGGGCCACCAACGAGGTTGGCCCTGCGAGCTCTGAAAGATTGGGAACGCCAGCAGGGGACAGCCGGGTCAAGCCACGGACGGGAGCGTCAAAGCCCTGAAACGCTGAACGCAGTCATGGCTTACAGGCGGCATCCGGTGGAGCGGACTTGTGGTCACACGCCTGAGTCCTGACAAGACCGCCACGCGTGGCCTCACAAGCCTCTTCTTTGTTCTGTAGACTCTTACCACGGGGCTCTTCTTGGCCAAGTCCCCCCAGCAAATTCCGATTCCACCGAGGCGACCAGGGGCCATGTTTGCGGAAGCAGATTGCCGCGTGTGGCGCCTCGTTTTCAATTCAACCCTTGCTGCTGGTTCATCCTGAAACGACTGTCGCCGTCCTAAAATCATGCTCAACCCTAGCCTGGGCGACTCTGAGTGGCCGAATGGCTTAGAAGCCTGGGTTCGAGAATGGACGAACAGTACGAAGTACGGAGCGTGTTCGAACGCACCCACGAGCCATTGTCAAATTACCTTGGACCACTAAACATAGCATCCATCAAGAATCACGTCGTTCTTGACGATCCACCTCTTACTACGAATACTTGCAAGGTATAATGGGAGCTCTCACAATAATGACCTTCCTACTCCGTACTGCGTAGTATGCTGCTAGGAACTCCGCGGAAGCTCTCTCAGCCGGTGCGACACTGCACAACTGCACAACACACAAGACAGGACCGCCAAGGTAGGTACTCGGCCACTTCTCTCAATCTACTACAGCGACGAACCGCTCACACGATACGCATACCCAAAACACCAACCGGTTCAGCAAGGCCGTGACTGCTCCGGAGCCACGCGACTGTCTCAGACTCTAACTTACGCCACGCCGCCGCGGTGACAACATCGTGTCCCGGGACCGTGTCTCGGTATCGATGCCCGAGTTGGTGAGAACAGCCATTAACCCGCGCCCGCCAATGAGCCTAAGCTGCCAGTCAGCCCCTTTTGGACAGCCCATCTTTCTTCAGACAAGCCGTGCCCGTGTTCGTGCCCCGGGTCTCACCAGTTGCCAGACTGACAGATAGATGATAGCGGCGGTAATAAGATGAAGAAACGGAGGACGTTGGGAGTGAGACATGCAGAAACGTGAGACAGGCGGTCAGAAGCGCCACCGACACACATCCAGCCATGGAAGGCCATGGCTTGTCGCCTAGTCTATTACTCCGCGTTCAGGAAATCAAAATGAGTTCAGGGAGAGCCGCCTGTCGTTAGATCGCTGGGCGTTCGACTGTGGCTGATCGGAGATGATCAGCTCCATCCATCAGCCATCTTGATCCGCTTGGCGCCGCCCGTCCTGCAGCAACAAGTCACCACGCCGCACACCTCACCGTCCAAACCCGCCTGTCAACATGCGCACTCCCCCAAAAGCCGCCACCCACCACCAGCTTGCGGTCCGTTTAGTACGGCCCACCCTCGCCTCGGTGGCGAACGCCCTCTATCGAACCTAAACGGTACGGATCCGGCAACGGTGTGTGTCCCACTGTCCCGGTGATTACACGGCCGGCGTCGTCCTTCTCTCCATCTCCACCATGGCCTTCCCGAACGCTCGGCCCGCAGATGCTGTCGTCGAGGCCGAGACCCGTATGGTGCTGTATGTACGCACGCCGGCGCATCCTCCTCCAGGGACTCCCCAGGTTGCGCACGTCGTCCTTGCAGTCGCAGCTGCAGTTGCAGTTTGCACCCCATTTGCATCTGCCGCTTGTTAGGCTGCGAAACCCGCCTGGTTTATGCTTGTTCCTGCGAGAGCGTGTGCCAACCCCATCGCTTAAGCTGCCGGTCAGCAGAAACCTTGCCTGCCGGAGCCGCTTCCCTCTCACCGGTTCAGACTTGACATGTTCGATTCCTGCGTGTCCCTGTTCACGGTTTTGCCTGGATCGTCGTTGACAAAGCGAAGGCCCGAAGGGGGGTCCCTTGCACCCTATCACGTCAACTGCCGTAGGAGAATACGGCTCAACCCCATGCCCTGGGCCGTGACGGCGAGACAGCACCACTAAGCCGCGCTGGTTGCTGCCCGTCAAAACTCTCTCGCGCATACAAAAGTAGGCTATTACTGTGGGTTCAGACTGGAAGCCGGTAAGTTGGTCTGGCTTCCACGCTTTGTTACTCCGCTGTTTGTGGGAATCCCTCTCCTATGCAAAGCAGCCAGCCTCTCTCCGTCTGGTTATGAGCCATGACCCCACGCCGCAGAATGACACAGAACCTTTCTTGACTCCTCGACCTGTAAGCCACATATCCCTTCTCGGCGCCATGCAACCTGCCAGCATCGTCAAGGTCATGGATATCCTGCGTTTCGTCATGCCGCGCGATCCCGCCTCGAGGCCTTGCCGCATCTCTAGCCCCGGAGACTCTCCGTTCTCCCAAAAGGAGAAATACGGCAGAATGGGGGGCAATCGGGGGGGGAAGAGAAGGAGGCCACAGAGAGACCGCCCCACGGTCATCTCAAAAGGAG
>JABSTB010000126.1:0-12076 GCA_013756995.1 Neonectria neomacrospora
CCCATCGATGCATCGATGGGGGCAGATGGGGCTGACGGGGCTTGGACGGGAGCGTCCATGGTGGCTTCCCGTGGAGAGATGGAGATGAGGACATGGAAAAGTCGCACGGAGAAATGATGCAGAGCCGGATTCTACGTAACAATGACAGGCAGGCCGTGGGTTGTCGATTTCTGCGCCGGACTAGTCGTATTATTCGTGATTGGTGACTTTCCATGGCTTAGCCTCGAGCCACGCGCGTGCCGTCCATGGTTTCTGCTGGCGACGGCGCGGACCTGACGAGTCTCGAAACTCAACTCAACCCGTGACGTCGATCAATACAGTGGGATGAGGAGGTGGCGATGATTACAGCCCAGTATAATGCAGTAGTGGCATGGAATACCTACAATGCTGAGCACATCGTGCAGCACTGCAGGCAGCAAGTCGGACGGCAGCCGCTGCGAGTAAGAGGTGCATCCTATGCCCCCAATGGACCCCGTGAATGCCCACTCTCCTCCGCTGACACTCATCCACCGTGTCTGCAAAGGCCCCGTCTGCGGTTTCATGCTGATTGCTCAATGGACGAAGCAGCGAAGGGGTTTGGATGGCGCGCAGCAGATCCTAGTCCAGCGCCGCAGAACGAGTGGAGGAGCGAGTAGAAGTGGGAGCGAAACACAGCAGCGCCCTCAGACAACTGGCTCACAGTGTCTGGCCTCCGTCCGGATCGCTCGCGGATTACGGATACCGACTGCGCTGACATGCGCGGTGGTAAGGTCGGATGACAGGGGCTGGATGCACAAGTCCAGCAGCAGGCAGACCGACCGTTGCTGCGCCGTTATCGTACCTCGTACCTGGGTGCTTGACCGAGACGGAGGCCAACAAGGGGTAGAAGGGGATATACAACATGAGGAAGAACGAGGAGGCCAATGCTTCGCCATCAATCAAAGTACTACGTAGAGTCTCAAAGGCCATGATTGCTTTTTTCCACCACGTCTCAACCAAACAAGCAGTCTGCTAGGGCCCCGGTGGCCTTCTCTCATCTCCTTTCGTCACCTTGCCTGTTTCCTCGCCTGTCTCCTCGCCTCTCGCCGGCGTCCCCGTCTCTTCTCTTCTCTCCATCTTTCCATTTCCATCTCTCTCAGTCTCGTTTTCTCTCTTCCTCCTAGAAGACACCAGATGAGATGACCACACCGCATACCGCCCACCGTCTTCATCTCCTCTTCCTTCATGCAGCGTGACCACCCCAAGACAGGAACGCGGGTGTACCGGGCTATCTATAATGACAATCTCGACATGGGCGGACCGGCCGTCCCAAGCTAGGGATGCCGAAATTAGCTTGTTGCCATTCTTCGTCCCGTTGCACTGGGAATGGGCCACTCCTTTGTGCACGTCCCCCCCAGCCTCATTTTCCCTTTCTCGAAGGACGCATGACAGGAGACAACAGATGAAAGGGTCTGGCCGTTGAATTCTGGAAGAGTTGTCATCTCAATGTCATCTCTTGCCTGGCAAAACTCTCAAAAGATGCAACCGGCACTCCTACGTAGTAAACTTCTCATCTCACCCTACGCTACGGAGTTCTCACGCAATGGTGAAATCATCCGTCGCAAGCGGCCAGAACTAACAGAGGCTTCCTTTGCGAACGGAAGTTTCAAGCTTCAGCTAAGGTACGGTATTCTCCAAGGCTCTCCAGGCCCTCCAGGTGCTGGAGGTGTTCCAGACGCGAAGCTCCAGGTCGTCTTGACCCGCACTGTCCTCACACTGTCTCATACTGCACTTGTCCTAGAAGCCCGTGAAACGCCCCACAACCTGTCACGGCACTTGTTTCTCCAGCATCTCGGTTGCAGCCGTCATTCACCGTCACCTCATTGTCACCTCCCTCCCTATCAGGCCTTTGTTCTATTCTTCATCAGGCCATCAAACAAACAACAATTTAGACCATTTTGTTTCTTCCCAGGGCGTGCTGCCTCGCTTTACCTGCCCTACGAATACTATCCTTGTTTAGCAGCTGGCATCAGGCACTCCCACGCGTCATCGCTGAGCACTCTTCAAGACATCATCCCTCTGTAGTACCGCCATCAACACAAATCACATCAGGAATTCACCCATTACTTATTGGTTTTCTTCCACGTCACCCCTCATTCTATTCATCGAGAGCTTCAGCCTTGCAGTTCCCGGGCGCTCTCTCCCTAGTGCTTAGTCCGGCAATCCACCACTAACCTCACCAACACATGAGGAGAGAATGGCACTCAGGGCTGCCTAATCCGTTGAGTCAGAGGGCAAACAACTTACTCAAAGAAACATGAGCCACCAACTTCGCGAGTTGAAATGATCCGTTCGTTTCGGACAATCACCTGGACCCGTAGACCGCACCCGTCTGAGACATCCCCCACTGTCTCCACGGCCTCGACCACTGTCACCGCTCACTAGTTTGGCTCAAGACACGCGGTTTTCACGTTGTTCTTGGTGCAAGACGCCGAGACCCCCGGACGTGGCTGAGACTGCCTGGACACAATGGCATCAGCACCCATGCGCAGGAGAACAAGAATTGTCTGCATCTCAGACACTCACAACTGCACTGTGAAGCTGCCCAAGGGAGATGTTCTCATCCATGCAGGGGACATAACAAATCAAGGGAGTCATTCCGAGGTACGGACCCTATCTTTCTTGTCGCCGTCCTTGCAATCGCCTTATAAGATCACTCGGGCCATTTTTTGTCAAGCACTGGACGCTCATTGTCGTTGGCTAGTTATCCAAGGTTGTGAGATGGCTAGAACAGGCGGACTTTGAGGCTAAGATTGTCATCGCTGGTAGGTACACCACGGTTGATATCACCTTCAGCTTTAGTTACAAGTCGCTTACACGTATCCAGGGAATCATGATATTACGTTGGACAAAGACTTCTTTGCAGAACATGGCCTCTATTTCCACAACAAGAATCCACAGTCTCCTGAAGAATGTCTATCATTATTCACTTCATCACCCTCAATAACCTACCTCAATCACGAGTCGGCCACTATCCGTCTAACGTCCCCTTCAGGGCCACGTACGCAGTTTACCGTCTTTGGCTCTCCTTACTCTCCGCGTCTTGGGCTCTGGGCATTCAACTACGACGCCCCCCAGAATCCCAGCAACCATGCGGACCTAACTTCTATATGGGAAAGAATCCCCCTCGATACGGACGTCGTCGTAACGCACACGCCGTCAAGAACACACTGCGATGAGACCGGGGACCGTCGAGCTGCTGGTTGTGAGGCTTTGAGACAGGCTCTCTGGCGTGTCCGGCCTCAGCTCGCCGTATGCGGACACATCCATCCCAGCAGAGGCGCCGAGCGGGTAACGTGGGACTTGAGTTCCAGGAACATCTCGTACAAAGAAGAAAGCGTGGTCCGCTGGCAAGATCCCGGTCTAGGAAATAACAAGATCAGCCTGCTTGATCTTACTGGAAGGAAAGCTCCCTCGCTCGCCAACGACGGCTCCCACCCAGGTCGGTCCCAAGGGCCATCAGCTTCAGGAGGCACTAACGCAATATCAATACCCAATGCCACAACCTCAGAGGAAAGTCCGCTACTTACTTTCGGTTCCGATAATGTTGGTGCCCAAGTTTGCCGTAGCACCGTCGGGCTGGGAGGAGATCCAAACTCGTCAAGAAGCGATCAGGCTGCCCTCTGGGGAAGAATGGGCAGGCGAGAGACGTGTGTGGTGAATGCGGCCATCATGAAGAACAACTATCCGCATGTGGGGGGGAAACAATTCAACAAGGCGATTGTGGTCGACCTGGATCTGCCGGTTTGGGAGGAATGACGGCCCAGACGTGGTCGAGTTGAAGTGGTGATATTGTGGCCGGCCGATTGGTATAGGGTAGGCAGCGTCGGTCCAATCTGCGAGTATAAATAAGTTGATGCCCAACGCAACCACATGTTAGTGTTCAAGAGCACCTCGAATACGATTCATTCGAAATTCATACGTTGGTTCAGCTGGCGATTGGAGACAGCCATGTTCTTGACATGCAGTATCAATATTCGTTTGGGGTTGGTAATGACGTTGTAAACGACTCCAATGACGAACATGACAGCACACATCGTAAACGAGCAGTGGCAAACATGATACGCCATTAATCAAATTGCCAATTATAAACCAGAAATGTGGCTTTACACGTCAGAGTTCTTGTTTCCCCAAGAGAACTGACACGTTGACGGGCGATTGATTTGCGGATGCTGGGGTCTGGTATGGCCTCAATTTGAGAGTGGGTTGGATGGGTCAGCTTATCTACCCTGGGATGGATATCGCCATCTCCAACTCGTTTTGGAGAACGACGAAGATAACACTGGCGAGCCTAGCAAGTCTGTACATAGCATCCGCATTGGACCCTGCGTTGCGCTTGTCTCGATAGACATATTCAGCCGGTTTGGCATAGTGGCTTGCTGTTTTGCTGCCGAGACATCTCAGCCGAAGCTCGTGAGGAACGGCAAGCGGCCACAGCTGACTATCCATCCTGGCCTGGCTCATCTACCACCACAGTTCTGGACTCTGAGCTATCACACTCATTCCAATTGATCACGAGGACAAGAATCCGCCCATTAATGCTCAACTGCAGGGCTAGTAGATGGCCAGATCAAGTCCAATTGCTCGTCCCAGTTCCTCTCATGTTGTCTCCCGTCCCCTCCGAAACCGAAACACAACGACCGGGGGCAAGCCTCCTCCGTCAATCAATCTGCGGGGCATGCTTGTCGCAGCCAGAAAAGCGAACGGCGGGCCCTCTTTGGCTGACAAGCTGACCATTTCGTGTGTGGGGGAGAAGAGCTCACCGCCACAGAGGATCCGATGATGAGACTCCGCCGGGAATGACGCCTACAACGGACGACGAGGCCGGGGTGGCTGAGCGGGCAATTGCCTTGCAAACAGGATCCGAACAACACTGTAATAAGCATCCCCGAAACTATACGAATACATCTGGGACTATTCAGGGGTTGGATCGTTGCTGAAAGCTAGGTACGGAGTGATCGTGCTTTACGCAGGCGTGGGATTTGCTCGCGATAGGTAGGATCCGATGCACTCTGGTCTCCGTCCACGGGCAGGACAAGATGCACAAAACGCCCGGACCAACCCCGCGTTTGGCGCCCACCGCCAAAAGAACAGGCACAAACAAGTCAACAACAACACCGACTTCCAAGGGGTTGCCGCAGTGAGGTGAGCCCTGTCGTAAGTTGGTCGCACTTGGAGGGGTAGAAGCACACGGGCAGCCGATAGTGCGAAGGAACAAGGTCTCAAATAGCGCGGGGTCGGTCGGGATGGAGTTTAGGGCGTTTCTGAAGCAGCTGCATCGGCCAAAGTGCAGCATCTGAGGCATTTGAACGGATGGGGGAGCGACGAAGCTAGGCCCAGGGGGGGAAGAGACGAGGGCATTGGAGTGGCAGCACTTGACGGGTTGACGCGGGATATCTGGTTGCCATGTACTTCGTATCTTTGCGTGGCACTCCCGTACTGTAATTCGTAGATACTTTGTGCAAGATGTAGGACTAAAAGGGTCCAATGGATCATGTCATCGCTAATCGCGGGATGATCCTGGATCAAGAAACCTTGGTTTAACAGGTGCTACAACTGTAGGTAGGCGAGAGAAGTGTAACCGTTTCTGCTACGTACTTACCCGTCAGCTCAGCGGCCGGCGTCATGGATTAGCCGCGAGCTATCAGAGCTCTGTCGAGCTTGGAGAAGGTCATCCCATCGCCATCAATTACACGGCTCATTCATCACCTCATATCCCCATCCCCTCGCAGCTCACATGTTCTCGCAGATCGTCATACTACAGGGCACGTGGGAAGACCTGCACCACCTGAAAAATCAAGAATGCTTTTCCCACTGTAGTATCACAGCACACGCCAAAGTCACCACCACGAAACAGTAACCTCCCGCAACGAGGGCCCACGTGGTCCTGGGCCCTCCACCGCTCGCTGCACCTAAAGGTTCCGCTTGATCGACCGAGGGGAGCCCTAAAAGGGCAGAGTGGGCATTGAGGGGGACTCACTCGGGGGCCATCCTGCGGCAGCAATGGTCACGACCTGATTCCCACGTAACCGTATGATGGTGGGCTGTCTTGTATGTCATAAGAGCTGGCGCGCGACACAGCTGCTCAACCACTGTTGTGGGCGGGAAGGGAAAAAGCAAAGGCCTTGCGGGATCCTCTGATCGGCGGTGCCCGTTCTCCTTGTCACCTTGCTCCGGCAGAGTTGTGCTTTTTTCTTCTTCTCCGGACGAAGCATTCTAGAATTCCCGGGATCGGAGCCTTGTAGGTATCTCGTGTTAGTCAACGCTCCTTCGTGTTGGGCGCCGACGCCGACCGCACCGTCTTCGACTGCCGGACTCCCCAGTCCGCATGCACCGCGTACGGCCACTTAAGCAATGGGCCATTCCACACTTTGGGCGACGGAGGGCTGAGCTGAGCCGGGATGAACCCAGGCGAAGGCCTGTGATCCTCAAGCCACGCTCCGATCAGATCAGCCAGGTCCCGGACGGCGGCGGGGCGCCTGGACACACCCCGGCGAACAAGGCCTTAACTCGAGGTGCTTGAGCGAGAGGGCACGCGCCCGAAGAAAAGAGGACTCGATTTGAAGCTTGCTCGATCTTGGGCCTGTTGCTATTCCCATCGCAGCGCTGGGCTCGTCGAGGGGATCCACCGTCCAGACCGCAAGCTACCTAGTTTCGGGAGAGAACAAAAAAGGGACCCCCTGGCTAACCTGGAGGCTCGGCGTCGAGGTTTTTCTGCTTGGCTTCAGCAGCTGAGGGCTCTTGTGTCTCCATCAGAATACCTCTCTGCATTGGGTTGTGTCCTGGACGTTGTACGTCTCTTTAGGGGGGGGGGCTCCTCGGGATTCCCTTTCTGTCTCCTACGTCTCATGTTTGAGTTGGACTGCAGGCCGGCCAGTCAAGTCCTTGAGAGAAGCTTGGCTCGAGGTGAGTCTCATTCTTGCAGAAACGACGCCTCGTCTCTGGTGCCAGGTCTCGTCAGGTCTTGATTGGCAGAAGACGGGCTTTCGTTGTTGGAGTTAAGAGGATGCTGATTCGATGGTGGCCGTCCATTCGCGGGCCGGCCGCGGGGATGGCGTTGTCGAATAAAAGCCTGCCGCTAGACCCGCCTGGTCCCGAATGGAGACGCTACTTGCTGGCTGTCCAATGGTGCAAAGTTGTTAAAGAGCCCGCCCACGCCGCTATGAACGGTAGTCTGCCAACGGCCTTTCTTCAGCCCAACAGCTCTGTGGATGACAGTGATGACACCGATGGCACCGGCTGCACCCTAGTCTTTCTGATTTGGGCAGTGTGATTGTGAATGTGTGAGTGTGTGTGGTTAGGCAGAGAGAGCCCGGCTCTTACAAGTGATCTTTGGGGGGGGGGGCATCTGACTGGATTGGATCTGACATCTGACACTTTACGCCGCCGCGGGAGCCCGGAACAACGTCCAAACAACCATCCTGTCGTCAGCAACCGTTCTCCCTTGCCGGTGATAGTGATAGGTTACCACGAGTCTCTTGCGTAGATCTGCCAGAACTACCACCCTCCCTTTTTCCCGTGGAAACAACTGCCAGCAAGCCAGGGCAGAGAAACAAGCGCTTGTGTGACGGCCGATGCAGCTGTGAAGGGCCGGGACTGGGACTGGGACTGGGACTGGGCATGGGCCAAACAGAGGGTGTCATGCATAGCTGCCCCTCCCCTCCATCCCATCCTGATGTAGTGTAGGTCTTCCATTTGGTCCATGGCTGAGGAGGGCACTGGGAAAGCTCGTGAGCGAATTCGGCGGTTGCTAGAATCTGCAGGTCCGTCGGATGAGGAATGGACGCTGCCGCCATGGCAGGACAGGACCTGAACAGGACATGGCCGCTTTTCTCGGGACGACGTACATGACTGAGCTCTCAATCACACTGCCACTTCGCTCCACCCTATTGCCCACCTGCTGAGACGTAGACAACGGCCAAGCTTCCCCCATCGGCGATAGTTGGCCCTGCCCGCTCTCCAAGGGACCAAGCAACATCCCACGCGGGCGGCCTCGTGGGGGCCTGACCAACGACCCCAAGAAGTACGGACCTCTATACGGAACCTCTTGGCGTCGGTACGGCCCACGACCCACGGCCCACGGACCACGGTACGCTTCGGTGGAGCCCTCTCGCCGTGTTACCGCCAGACCTACGAGCTTGCCTTTCCACGTCCATCTCGCGTCCCCGTCCGTGCCGCCTGCATTCGATGGATTGTTGTTATCCACGACCGATAGGCGACGGCCACGGCAACGGGCACCATCGATGGGAATCGCCGGCGGGGCAGAGGGGGGACTGCAGGTCACAGGGGCGGCCAGTGGCCGGGGAACTCGTCGAGCCTTGGAACTGCTGCAGGGCAAGACCCGATGGACCATGGCGAGAGGCTGGCTCGACCCTCTCGACCCTCTCGACCCTCGTGATGCCCTGCTGAGCTATCGCTGCAACTCCACGCTGTTTCGCCCCCAGTGATAGGAAGACAGGGACCGCAGAGGTGTGAGTGGGCTTTCTCTCTTGCACTTCGTACGTACAGAGCATGCGTGCCTGGCCGGAAACGCTGCCTGAGCTATCGTAACACCACGCGCTGGTAGGGCAGACGAGGGCCAGCTGCATTGCTACGGTGCATTCCTAGGAGGCAACCGGGGCGAGGAGAGAGACATCGAAGTCCTAGGTCAGGCCAGAAAGGTTCGCCTACTGGACGAGCTGACGCAAGGCAGCCGAGTGGGCATTTGCATCCACCCGCTCTGACAACTGGGGGGAGCTCATGATGTCAGGTACGAACACAGACGGGGAGCGCTTGGGATACGACAATTGTAATTCAACGAAAGGCTGCATTGCGCCCCAGACAACTGCAGCTGGGCCTGCCTTGGCCCAGCGCTGCGGCCCCCTTCATCTTACTCGACAACCCCGACGGGCCAGCCGAGAGAAGACGCGGAAGCATCTAGATGAAGAACAGCTAGCTAGCTACCTAGTCGGATGCCGATACGTGGACGGACAGCTGTGCTTCCCATGCTCATGCTCATGCTCATGCTCATGCTCATGCCCTCTGTGATCTGAACAGATCGAGCCAGGGAGCTGCCAGGGGTGTTTGTGTGGTCACCGTGGACTCGTGGTGGAGGGTGGTCGGACGTCCGTGACCAGACCCGACCCCAACACCAAGTTCAAAGAGATGGCCGCATCGCACCGTCGACCGACTATCGGGGAACGAACGAGGTCCGAGTGGAAGTCACAAAAAACAAACGCCAGCCGACCCAGGCAGGCTGTCAGAAGTGCAGCAAATCTACAAATGCATCTACAAATGCATCTACAACGGTGCCAGCTTGACACCTTGCTGATCTTGCCTGGATCTCACAAGTGCATCGGAGGGAGAATGAATGCCCTTGTCTCTCCCACCGACTCTTTAAACGCAGAGGATGCCCTTGTCGAGGCCGGCCATTACTGATCTTGTTATACCTCCCACCCCCATGCCCCTGGAGCCACGAAACACCACTACATGCCGTGCTTCGTCCATCTGGTCGGCCTCGTCTGGGCTTGGCCAGACCAGCGAGCTAGCCTGGCGAGTTAGCCAACAGGCTGACCGGCTTTGTGCCAACCATCTTCGTTGCCGTGGCCAACCAGACAGACAGACACCTGCACCTTCATCACCGCATCCTGAAGTTGCTTGCTTGCCTCCTACTACGTAGTTAGCTAGTACGGATACTGTACCGGCAAGCTCAGTATCCCGTGGCCTTGATCGGGTGTTGGCTGGGCTCACCCCTCTTCGACCCTCTCACAGCCGCGCCGGTTCTTGACTTGCTTGTGCCGCTTGATTCCACTGCCTCGCCTTGTTTGATATAGCTTCTCTTTCTATTTCGACGTCATGGAGCCCGTTCAGCCTCCCTCGGTCCGCTGACGGCGTACCCTTTAGCTTCGCACCGACCGTCGCACCGCCCCAAACCGCTCAGCTCTTGATGTATTTTCGTTCTCTCGTGAGCCTCTAATTACAGCAGCTAGCAGGCGTTTGTCGGAGGAGTCAGCCTCAACCTACCCACTCGCACACCGCCTTTGGCTTCCTCCCAGCGTCCCGCTCCCGCTCCGCTCCCTCGCTCCCGTTGTCCAGGACGATCGGGCTCACAGGGCACCTGGAAGCTTAATCGACACCCCTTGGCAGGAGACGACCAAGCCAAGGCAAATCTATCACGCGCGGTCGCGCACACGGCGGGTTGCAGCTCGCGATACTATTAGCAGGCGGTTGTGGGATTTGTTAGGGCCGGGAGTTGTTCGTCTTTTGCTGCGAGATGCTCGTTCCTATCATATTGCCCTGCTTGCTCTGAGGGGTCTTTATGAATATCCTCTTGTTTTGCTCCTTTCGGAGTGTGCGTGACCCTGTTTCGGTTGACTGATGAGCTTGTGATTACTTCGTCCTTCCTGATCTCTACTCCATCCCCGCTGTACCTTGGAGTTCCTTGGCCTCCCCAGTGGGCTTGGCTTGGTCCCTTATTTTGGGCTGGGCATTGTCTCACCACGCGGTGCCTCTCCACTCAAACTGCTCTAATCCTTCCTCCACGGTGCAGCTGTCTGTTCACTTGTTGCCAATCCCAAGCCCTCCGCTTCCTTGCCGTGACTCCTTCGAACCTGTTACAGATGGATGCTTCGCCGGGCTGCCCCGGAAGGCAACGAACGAGTCAAGCAGCCAAGTTCGCCACCACCACCTCACCAGCCACCAGTCCAGAGATAGAGTGTGGCACTCTGGAAAGGGCACTATTACAGACCAAGAAAAACCCAACGCGTCCATTCCTCCGGCCTCGTCAATTCCTGACTCGGCAAGCCGTCGTCGGATTCGCAACTCTATTCAGCTGCCTTCTGCTTCGGGGCAGTGCTTTGAAAGCCCATAATTCCACTCCTTGCCGGAGTCCAAGTCTCGCCGATGCCGTTTCGTGGTCGCCGTGTGCCCGCGTTGCCCGGTGCAAGGTGTCGGCCTCGTCGCGGTTCCGTAGCTCGGGCCCTTCGGGGTTCCAGGTTTGGCTACAGCGGCCGCGAGTCCCCTGTGGGCGCTTTCTCAGCACTGCGTCGGCGCTGTGCAGAAGGGTGGCTGCGACTGGACGAGCCGTGGACCCCACCCCCTTGTGTGGCAGAGACTGTACCAGCGGTGATACCTGATTTACTCCTGCCGGTACCGGGTGCTCCACCAGACAGTCACCAAATGACTCGTACTCCCACGTCCGCCCCCCCGTATCGCACGCGTACACCACCTGCGCGGCAACACGCCACCCACTCCCACGTTAGCATTCTCGGAACGACGCTGCGGGTATTCGTACAGTACAGTCACTGCTCAGTCAGTGCAGTCGCCTAAACAGTCAGTGGACAGTCACTGCTCCTCCGCGGGCTGCCGAGTCGCTGACAGCCTGACACGGCACAGCCTCCAGTGGACCAGGCCCCCGGAGCGTCCAATTGACGGAGGTGCCAAATGCCGGCTGCATCAGCGGGACGACGGGCCTCGGGGACATTCCACTCAGGTCCATTGCGTCTTGCTGCATCTCTCTGCACCGCAGGCATTCGATACCCTTCCATTGCCGCTTCCTCAGCGCCGGCTGCCATTCGCGGGAGGGAAAAATCCCCTTGCCCTGACCAAGCAGGTCGCTCCGGCGCGTCAGTTCACTGCTAGGTGCTAGTCAGCTCACCATCGCCGCCGCCGCCGAAGCCGTTCAAAAAGGACGCCCCGTGGCGACTTATGCCTCACTCGAGCTGGAAAATCCGGAAGCCTGAGGTTTTCTTCATATTTTGCTTTCCAGGGGGAAAACTCGCCCTTGTTCTCGCCATCGCCATCGCCACTTGCGTTACGTATCTGCCCTTGCTGCCTCTTTTGCGTCGTCACACAAGCCCCATTCCATAGCCTCCGAATTGCCTCGCGGTTTTCCGTCAACTGACGACGACGACGGGACGGCGGAGAGGTACAAAGTACACAGTACTTGAGTGATATCCACGTCCTCCGCTGCCTCAGGCACGCGCCTGACACCCTTTCTCGACGACCCGCGTCTCCTGGCGTGCACAAGTACCTAGGTACCTGCAAACATCAGCTACACCTCAACACCAACACACCAACC
>JABSTB010000127.1:0-10957 GCA_013756995.1 Neonectria neomacrospora
GGCGGCGTCGTCCAACGGCACGTGCGTGACGCCGGGGGCGATCCCGGCGCTGCGGGGCTCGGACATCCGCAACATCGGCGTGGTGCTGTTCCGGGCCTTCGACATGATCGACGTCTTCGGCACGCTGGACCCGCTGCAGCTCCTGGCGCTGGGAGCGCAGCAGATGAAGCTGCACCTGGTGGCTGCCAGCCTCGACCCCGTCACCACCGAGCCCATCACCATGAACAGCTTCAACTCCAGCTTCTGGCCCGTCGTCCAGCCGACCAACACCTTCGACGACGACCTCGACCTCGACGTGCTCATCGTCCCCGGCGGGCCCGGCGCCCGCAGCACCAACCTGCAGGCCGAGATCGCCTACATCCAGAAGATGTTCCCCAAGGTCGACATCTTCATGACCATCTGCACCGGCGCGGGCATTGCGGCGCGGGCGGGCGTGCTTGACGGCCACATGGCCACGACCAATAAGAAGGCCTGGGATACGGTGAAAGCCATGGGCCCGAATGTCAACTGGGTGACGCCGGCGCGCTTCGTCATCGACGGCAAGATCTGGTCCTCGTCTGGTGTAAGTCCATGTCCTTCTGCATCTCTGCTGGTTGCTGTAAGTATCCAAAACATGTTGCTGATGACAAGTAGGTCACATCCGCGCTGGACCTCATCTTCGCCTTCATTAAGACGTATTGGGGCTCTGAGCGTTCGGAGCTCATTGCCAACATCATCGAGCACGAGCCGAAGGAAGCTGAAGACGACCCGTTCTCAGAGCGCTTCGGCATCACGCCTTCAGCTGCCAAGCCTTGCAAGGCGGCCGCCTGAGCGATGGCCTTGATGAGGTTGATCATGTTCTGGACTCTTGTTGAAGAGATGTTGGACAACCCCCGGGATGGCATGCTGCTTTCCCCTTCGCTGTACATTATTCACATTGCCGACTTACATAGACTGTGTTGGACTCATAGACTTAGAGGTAGAAAGGTCCTTGATGGAAAAGACGTGAGACCAACGAAAACCCCAAATTCTTCAAGTCTCCAAATGTGCCATGAAAGGTGGACCCTCATGTCTAGTACGTACTGACAAAGCTAAGCCAGCCAACCTACTGCTGTTCATACTCAGCCTCGCTTGGCAGTTCGGCAAGATCAACAACCCCATTTCTTGCAAAGCGAGGCCAATGAACTACCGGACTTCATGCAACGGAGTGCCCGACAAAAAAGGTTCGTAGACTGACACTCCTCCTTGGGGCTCAAGCGGCTGAGCAGGAGGCAATTGTCGATGTGACGGTGTATTTCCTCATCTTACAACTCTGACGCTTATTGACCCGAATAAACACCAGCCGGCCGCTGTGCCGTCTACAACAGAAGGGAAAACAGAATATAGTCCTTTCATTCCAACAGACGGGTGTTTGGCCGGGCTACCCTTGCGTGGCTTGCGTCATGTCAAGTGTTGAACTGGCCTTAGCGAGGATCCTAAATACCGCGTTATGGGCCCGAGTCCGGGGTGCTAGAATGAGGCATGGAGAAAATGCATCCTAATGTACATGCAGAGCGGGTGCTCAGCCTCGTCGTCGTCGACCTTGTCTGTCGGGAGGAGGGCGATGACCCGATTCGAGGGAGTGTGATGAGAGGGAATTAGACTTAATTAACACCCTAAACAAGGGGGGGAAAGTTACTCTTAACTGCCGTTCTACCTCGTATCAAAGCCAGCTCATCAGCAACCTCAGAATACTCATGTAGTTTTGGACCATGATTGACAACCCAAGACTCCAAGAATAGCCCAGCAAACAAAACAGTGTAACTCTCCTAGCTCGTTTGTCTCTTGTCCAATGTTAAGGTTCCTCATCTTGAGAAAGTTGAATAGAGACTTGCTTGCTCCCCCGTCTTTTGGCAGACCCACAGGCCATCGCGCCAAGAACGCAGCGTCGTCAACCTACATACAAAAGAAGGATCGTCGCATCTCGCGCCCAACCACAACCACTTCTCACGTTTTCAACATGCCACCCCCTGCCTCAGCAATCGCATGGTCCTGTGCTTCGCCCCGTGGCGTGAGGAGCTGGAGAGGCCCTAGAGGCCACTGGAAGGACGGAGGACTGCACTAACCTCGAGATTCTGTCATGATTTCATCCATCCCGCCCGCCAGACCCAACGACAGCTGGTGATGGTCTTCGTGCTGATAGACAACGCCGAGGCACACGGGCCGGGGTTAAAACTTAGTAGCCTGGCCCGTGGAATCGATGTTTGACCCCGGAGCAGCTTTGCCAAGGCGGGTTACGACCATGGCTGCTTCCTGAGTGCCCGATTCTTTCACAAATTCCATCAAGCGTTCGTCCGTCTCTATCTCGACCCATCTGTCTGCTGGCCGGGAATGATCCCCAGGACTGAGATCCTCAAGCCACAAGTCCGATACGATACGTAGTATCTCGTCTGTCTCATCCTACAGACTTGGCACCTCCGGGTTCTCGTCAAGAACCTCAAAATGGTATGCTCCGTTCCTCATCCGACTGAGCCGAACCCACAAAACTAACACCCTCCAGCGCGACGATGAAAGATATCCCATTGCGGTCAACCCTGAGTGTGCGCCCGAGGTAGTAAACACTTCACCGCAGCCCGACCCGCAGCCCGACCCGCAGGGCCACGGCAAGGTCGTCGTCGAGACTCCCGCCGGCCTCATCCCCGCCTTCGACAACACCCAGAAAGAGGTCGTCGCGAACAAGGATGGCGATGGGGACATGAGAGGTGGCGAGGCCTCCCTGACCAAGACCGCCCCGTCGCGGACGTGCTGCGGCATGAAGTGCCGCACCTTCTTTATAGCTCTCGCTGTGCTGGTCGCCGTCCTGGTGGCTGCCATCGTCGGCGGTGTCGTCGGAGGTTTGAAGGCCGGCTCCGGAGGCGACGACTCCGACTCCGGCAGCGGCTCATCGCCGTCCGGACCCGTGCCGAGGAAGACGGGGCCGATTGACGCCGACGAGCGCTGCATGGCCGCCGCGCTCGTCACCGACGACGACGACCAGACCACCCACGTCTTCTACAACGACCTCGACACCACCGACATCCTGTACCAGCGCATCCACAACGACGAAGGCACCGGCAGCTACACCCTCGATCTATCCGTCGAGCCCAACTGGGGCGCACCCCTGGCCGCGGGGGCCAAGCTCTCATCCTCCGCGGTCACCACCCGGCTGTACTACGTCACGACAGTGGACAACGAGACGCAGATCGCCGAAGCCGTCCTGGACTGCGGCGACATCGACGACGACAACGACGATGGGGACGACGACGATGGGGGCGACGACGAAGGCGGGGACGACGACGACGGGGACGACGACGATAGCCAGACGGGACCCTGCTCGGTCAGCTCCAACTCCATCATCTCGTCCAACGTGAGCAACGCCGTCCATCCGGACACCAAGCTGGCGGTGCTGCACCTGAGTAACGACTCGATGCGGGTCTACTTCCAGGCCGGCGGCGGCAACATCTGGGTCCTGCACAACGATGACGGGGGCTGGTCCTCGTCGAACCTCATGGGGGACGTCGGCACGGGCTCGTCCATTGCCGCGTCGAGGGCCAATGCCACGGCCCTGCACGTCTTCTACGTGTCCAACTCGACCGAGCGGCTGCGCTACTTTGAGTACTCTGATATCCTGGGCGCCGACGATTGTATGCTGCACCCTTTCCCCTCCTCTTCACCTTCACGTGTATACCCAGCTCCCGTCAACTAACCCCCTCTAGCGGAACCCATCGACGAGAGCCCCGGCTCCGGCTGGTCGGCCAGCGCCGCCTTCGCGAGCGTCTACGTGCCCAGGTTCGAGTCGTACCGCGTCTACTACACCAACCCCTCGACGGGCACCATCGTGTCCTACTTCCAGAACACCACGACGCCCTGGCACGTCAACAACGACGACAACTGGGGCGAGCCCTACAGCAGCATCGCCGCCGTCTCGTGGTCGAACCAGGTCCGCCTGATGTACTTCCAAAACAGCACCCTCGTAATGTCGTTGCAGGACGCCACGTCTTGGGATGAACCCGAGGAGGTGGACGGCGAGGCATAATGACCGCTTTGGCTAGGGTATATCTTGCATGGAAATGATGTGAGGCAAATCGGCGTTGGGCTGGGGCTCTTTTGTTTCGTTCCCGGGAATGCGAGTGATCGGAAGATCCGACCTTGATGCTACGATAGCGGAGCAGCAGATTTCATGATTGCACTCCAAAGACATGATTGTGAATACTTTTGATATCCATAGAAGAAGAAGAAGAATCACTTGGTTCTGTGTTTTAGTTTAGCTTTGACGCACCGTCTACGCCACTTATCGTATGGTACAATATCCGTCACAGCCGCCTTTGACCACACACCCGTTCCCAAACGCCAGGCCTGCTCGCCGAATATTTAACTGAGATCCATCTTCTCCTCGCCAGTGCCGTTAGCGTTGCCCGCCGCTGCCGGGCCCTTGCCCGCCACTGTAAAGTCCACCGCGCCGGTGTTGCCAATCAGCCGGTTCTCTGAGTCGGCGACGAACTTGACGCTGCGGGCCGGGTCGTAGAAGAGCTTGAAACTGCGTTGCACGTCCTCGACGGTGACCTGCTTGGCTTTCCGCTTGGCCGAGAGGAGCTGCGAGGTGCTGATGAGGTTGCTGGCGTAGCGGAGGCCGGCCTCTTGGCCGATCTTGGTGAGCAGGGCGAGGGCGTCGGCGTCGACGTCAATCTCCTCCTCCTGAGCCCGGATCGAAAGGATCTGCTTGATCTCCTCGGGGTTGTAGCTGTGCGTGTTGATGATGACGATGCGGTCTAGGAAGTCGAGTGGCAAACCATGAGGGCTGCGGTAGTCGGTGCCGCGGATGCGCGAGTTGCCCCGGTTGCTGGCCATGATGACCACAGGGGCTAGGTCGTCCTCGAGGGCACGGTTGATGTACGAGAAGCACTCAATGTCGAGCATGTGCACCTCATCGACGAATAGCACGCCGGGGACGATCTCGGCCTTGCCCTCCTCCTTCCACTCGCCAACCTTGGTGTTGATCTGGTCGCGGATCTCGCTGCGGATCTCTCCCGTGTCGCCCGAGAAGAGAGCCAAGAAGCCCTGTGTCCTCGAGTTGATGACATCAATCTCGTGCAAGGTGACGGTGTGCACCACCTCCTTGCGTTTCTGCAGCTCGCCGTCGGGGCACTGGAGGAACTTGGTGTCGACGCCCATGGCATCGTAGTCGCGCGACCGGGCGTAGGACCGACCGAGCTTGGTAATCTTGCCCGAAGACTTGTCGATCGAGATGATGTCGCCGGCCATGACGCGCTCCTTGGTCATGGCATCAATCATCTTGCTACCCATGTCGTATACGGCCTCCATGTCGGTCGTTTTGATGGTGAGTTTGCCCTGCTTGGCACTGCCTGTGACGCTGCGATCAATCTGGATCTCCACGACCTCTCCCTCCATAATCTCGCTCTCCTCCTTTATTCGGACGCCGATGGACTTGCGGAAGGCTTGCGTGAGGGCTTCGGTCTTGGACATCTCGAGGGAGAAGATTTCGGAGGCCGCGAGGGTGGTGAAGGGAACGTCGGGACCGAGAGACTGGGACATGCCCATGGCAATGGCAGTCTTTCCAGTGCTGGGAGACGGTTAGCGCACGACGAATTGACACAATGGCGACAAACAAGCTTACCTAGGGGGACCGGCGATGAGAACTGCGCGACCAGCAATCTTGCCATCCTTGATCATCTGTAGAATAACGGCAGCAGCCTTTCGCGCCTTCTCTTGGCCGACGAGGCCCTGGGAGGAGGCTCTGGGTTCTAGGGTCGTGGCATCGACGCCGAGTCCACGGATGTGAGAATGGGCGGCGATGAGGTTCAGACCTCGAAGGTCCTTGGACTCGGACACGGTCATCACGGGCTGGAGGGCGCATCGTCAGTGATCGGTGGCACGGAGGAGAAGATGAGGCACTCACAGCAGCCATTTTGTCGCGTAGTGCGCACACAGGTTGGCCGAGTTTTCAAAGTTGGGGAGCAAGGCTGTGGCAGTTGTAGGAATGCCAACGGAGTGTGAGGCTGGAGACTTTCGAGCTCCGGGCTAGGTATGCGTACTGCCTGTCTCGAAAAAAACATCCGCGCGCGGCTGGCGCCTATTGAAATTTGCGCCACAGGACTAGCGTGCACCGCCTCAGGGAGCTCACAGGAGCAAGCATTCTCGTACAAGAATGGTACAGTACCCTGCGACAGGCGCCCAGCCAAATTTGTTTCACAAGCATCTACGAGTACGAATATGAAGCATTCACATCGCAGACTACAAGTAGTTACCCGTCTAAGTGCCTCGGGGAATATAGGTCCATTGCAGCCTAATTGAGCTTATGTTCGAAGTGCATGCCTGTTGAAGGCGCCGCGGGATAACATCGGAGTCCTTCTTCCCCCGTTTGCAGAAAGCAGTTGTTGAGATGCCAGAGCAGGCAGCATCAAATCTCGGGCAAAGCCATGTTGTGACGATCTGGTGATTGGCCTGAAGTTTCCCCTTCTACGGTAAAGGTAGACCACTCCCACTACTACTACTAGTCTCAGGTGGCAATGCACGTACCTAGCTTGTTCTGGCTGTGAGCTGGTCGGATGGCGGGGCCGAGCGACAGACGCCCACACTGCTTAACCAACGCTCGAAACCCAAACGCCTTTGGCCGTGATTGACAGCTCAATAATTGGCTTTCTTCCCCATCTGTTTTTTAATTGCATGCGCGCGGCAAGTGCACTGCATAGGCGGGGTCGTCCACTGCCTTTGCGCTCTTTCAACAAGGGCCCAACGAGGTGCAGCTTCTTTGTCCCTTTCATTTGATAAGGCCCGCTAGAATAGTCGCAGGAGCTTCTCTGTTCCCTGCCAGCTGCCAACTGCCACTGGAAAAGAGTGCCCTAGGTGACTCGTTGCCACCCTCCCGTTGCTTTTTCTTCCCCTTCCCATCATCTCCCGTCTCCCATCCTACCCAAGTACTTGCCTCCATACCCGAAGCACGCAATCTGGACGCTTCCTACTCCTCTACCATCGCTCACCTCTCCCGCGTACATCCTTATCATAGGCCCCAGGTGCCTGCCTACCTACCTACCTTGGTTAACGAGGTCGTTCGGTCGCGTACGAAGCGGCATCGGCATCGGCATCGGCAGTGACATCTGCCCTCGGCAAGGTGCGACTGGCTGGACCCTCCTCATGCGCCATCTGGGCAATCTGCCATCCCGAACCCTGTCTCACACCGCCCCTCATCCGCGCATGCTTTGGTGTCCTCGCCAGTGTTGCCAGTGCCGTGATGGCGCCTGGCCCGAGTAGGCGGGGTGGTGGTGATTTCGGTCGTCGAGCTGCAGAACATCGCGACTACGACCGACGTGACGAGCGCGATCGCGATCGCGATCGAACATACCGAGAATACAGAGACCGCAGCCCAACCCGAGATCGCGGTTCTCCAAGAGGTCGCGGTCGCGGCTCGCCGCAAAATGCAGTTCGCCGTTGGAGCTCGGATTATCGGAACGATCCCGTTCGACCTCTTCTCGTCATGTCTCCATCCCACGATTCTCCTAGTAGGAGGGCAAGCCCGCACAAAACACTTCCCACCAATGTCGACAAGGTTCTAGGGCAGGGTAGGTAGAGATATCTTGGCAACAAAGTGGTCGATCACTGACAATCAACAGAATCTGCAACCCAGAACACGCCCAAGTCGGACGCGGACGCAGCACGAATCGCCAGAGATACCGACATCAAACTCTTAACGAACCTCATATGCGAGAAGGTGTCATGGATGCAGAAGAAAGAAATTGCAGACAAGAGGCTTGAGAAACTACGAGCAGACCATGAACGGTCCGGCACCAAACATGTCGACTTTCCGTCTATTGTGGAAATGTTCCAGAGCCAAATAAAGACGGCCACGAGCGAATTGGTTACGTGCACCAAGCAGATCTTCACCATAGATGAAAAGTTAAAAACGGAATTCGGCCATCTGTCACCGAACCAGATACTGCCAGGCCTGGCTGGTCAAACAGGCGTTCAAACAGGCGTTCAAGAGAACCAGGAGCCCACTACGAAGGCGCCCTCCAATCTCGACAAGCAGCCGACACAGTCCCGAGACTCAGCCTTCGAATCGCTCAGGCCCCAGCTAGATAATGAGCTTAGTGTGTTCAAACGCAAGTTTGAGCAATCTATTCGGGAGCTCAAAGCCCAAACCGAAAATACTGGCAAAGCGAATAGACTGCTCGAGTCGGAGAACCAGAGATTGAAAACAAGCCAAGATGAAATGAACCGAAAATTTAAGCAATTGGAAGAGAACTTTACCAAGCTCGAGCAGAAATACGATGGCGGTCAAACTAAGGTAAACTGCCGAATAGACGCCATGCACGAGCAAGTCAAGACACAAATGGCTGCCGTAGCGTCCGAGCCAAGAATCAAGCCCGAACCTAAGGTATCCGATACCAAGCTCGAGAAGGCTCTCAAAGAACAAGACGGCAAGATCTTATCCGTTCAAGGACGTCTAGACCCCGCACTCACGGAAATAAAACATCTCAAAGAGGAAATGTCAACCAAGCTTACAGCCCTCGAGGAGAAGCAAGCAACCATCTCCAAGAAAGTGGACGAAATGCCCAATAAGGCAGAACCGAGCCAAGCAGTTTCGGATTTCAAGACGCGCCTATCAGAGCAGGAGTCTAGGATAGACTCT
The DNA here is from genome assembly GCA_013756995.1 of Neonectria neomacrospora. Classification (NCBI taxonomy): domain Eukaryota; kingdom Fungi; phylum Ascomycota; class Sordariomycetes; order Hypocreales; family Nectriaceae; genus Neonectria; species Neonectria neomacrospora. The sequence continues at coordinate 8,645 of JABSTB010000127.1, forward strand.
CTAACTGGGGAAATCATCGCGTTACAGCCACTTGCGTCAAGCGGAATATTAGACAAAATGACGCAAGTAGTTCATAACGTCTCGAAAATCCAGGAAAGGCTGAACTTCGACCGAGCCACCGCAAAACCCGATTCCATGACGGAGGAAAAAGTGCGTGCCATCATGGCGCCAGCCCTGGTCAAGGTAGAGACGGATATGTGGCCTAAACTGCACCAACGCTTGGACAAGGTCGCTGAGGGACTGGGCGGGTTCCTCGACAAGGAGAGAGTTGCCAGAGAGGCAACGAAAGGCCAAGTCCAGGGGCTGGCGGACCAAGTCAGGGTACAGGCAGACCGGATCACGACTCTGACGAACCAGGTCAAGTCACTCAGCCAAGCAGTTGATGAGGTCAAAAGGGAACACCAACAATCCAAGGAAGCCATGGAAATCCAGAACCAGACCCGTGGCAGAGATGATGAGTTGCGAAACCATAGCATCGCAATGGTGCGCAGCCAAGTAGATGGGATTGACCAAGAGCTCAAAAGGGGGCAGGAAGCTCTGCAGATGCAGCTTCTGCACCTGAGCACATGGATGAACAACTTCAACACGAGACGGCTGTACAGTGACATTGTCAGCCACATCACTGCGATAGTTCCGACAGGCGTTGGTGTTAGTAACCAGATGAGGGACCTAGAAAATCGACTGGGTGTACTGGAGAGCCGGGAGGATAGGGACGACCAGAGCGGCATGAAGAAACGTAAGGCGTTGAACGGGACCGCGGTAACGGTCAATAATAGTCACTGAACCGAGAAGGTCATTACAGCCGGACTGTTTGAGAATGGAGCCAGCAGACTTATACGGCGGTAGACGTCCGAGGACGCAAGCTAACTTGGACGGATTTGGCGAGGAACTTGATTTGGCGTTTGGCTTGACAGCATGCTTTTTCTTGATGGCTTTGCCCCTGAAAAAGCAGTTGAGGAATGGTAATGGAAGCTTCCACGGCAATGGAGGCATTGATTGGGTTAGTTAGCATGGCATGTACGGTATACCCCAGGACGAAGGCCATGGAAATGCAAAGACTCCGCTTGTGCTTGTAAGACCAAACTGAGTGATAGAGCTTTATACTTTATTGTGTCGCATCGCGGGTATATAACTGTGAAGTGGATGATTAGCAAGTGAGGAGGCGGACATGTCATGGTGAAGATGGTGGGGGGTTCATGCAACTTGGTGGTGGTTTGTGGGCTGAGTCAGAAGTGAGAAGCAAGAAAGCAAGCAAGCGAACGAGTTGAGTGAGGGATGGGGGTCACGAGGGAGGAGGAGAACAAAGATGGACAGCGCATTGGTAACATGGTTGTGTAATGGTTGTGTATCACCATCTCTAGGTCTAGGTCTAGGTCAGAGGAGCGATGAGAACAGTGACTCAAAGGCCAGTACCGGGAACGCATGATGCAGGAACCGTTGATGTGCGCACGGTCGAGGCACTCCCGCCTTGCACACTCTATGTCTTGTCACTCAAAGGCTATGAAGTGGTGCACGCGCAGTACCGCGTGGCTCTTTGAGAACATAGTCCAGCGATAGGTACCTACTTGGACAAAGACTTTTGTTCACGCCGTTTCAACCGCATGCGCAACTGCGTGCGTGCTCAAAGGACAACAGAACGAAAAAAAAAAAATTTGGGAAGAAAAAAATTACTACCACAGCTAAACGGGAGATACAAAGGCGACGTGGCAATAGGACCGTCCCCGGCGCGCGCCGCAAACGACGGACGAGTGTCAGTCAGACTGGGAATGTGGCATGGAAAATGGGCAAGGAAACGGACGTGCAAACCGGAATGGCATTTGCCATGGATTGATTGGATTGGATAGGTTGACCGGTCAATTCGACCAGAGCCGCTAAAAGCCGGCGCCAGATCCACCGACGTACAGTACCGCGACGCCTCGTTAGTGAACCGCTGGCCACTAAACCACCTGAGCCCATAGCCCCTTGGTCCCCTACCGCGGCCCCGAAGACCCAACGGAAGATCACCTCCTCCACTACGACCTTAACGTGCTAGGCCCCCTAACCGTCACCACGGAGCGGCCCTACGGCAGGGTGAGGTGCTGTATTCTAGGTACCTCGCCTCTGCGCCAGGCCCATTCGTACCCAGCCCGGCCAGTCCAAACACGCCAAACAACCTTAGCCAACAAGGAAGCAAGGCCTAAATGGACAACACCACACACACGACACGCCCTCTCTCTCCGTTCCCTTCGCTTGCTCCACGCCCACTCCCTCCTCCCACTCCCTCCCTCCCTTCTCCGTCCCAATCCCACTCCCACTGCCGCACGCCTTTCCTCC
>JABSTB010000128.1:0-36118 GCA_013756995.1 Neonectria neomacrospora
GGAGTTGGAGTTGGAGTTGGAGCTGTTCACAGTAATAGTTAGAATATGGCTGAGAAAGAAGACAACGGGCAGCGAACTCCTTACGGCAAAGTGGTAGCCCGATTAGGGTGCCGACGAGGTTGAGGCTGGTCGAACAAGACATTGTTCTGCTGTTGGGATTCGGGACTCTGGAGTTGTTGACGCGCGGTGTTGCCGGCAGATTGGTTTTCGAAAAAGAAAAAAGAAACGAAACGGCCTTCGGATGTGTATGCACATCAGTATTGTGCATAGTCAGAATGGTGTGATGACTTAAGCGCAAGCGGAGAGAAAGAGGAGGTAGAGAAAGATGGTGAGTGGACAATGGGCAAACAGTGATACACAACAGGCAAAGTCTGTGCCAGCAACGGCTGCAATAGAATAGCTAGTGCATGTGATGTCTTTCCCATCGGATGGTGCAGGAGCGAAGCCCTAGCCGTGTGAGGCACAGCTCTCACAAGTATCAGCTCCCCCGCAGGCGGCCCAGGTGGTTCCTGACAAATGGGCAACCCGAGGAAGGTGCCCGAGTGAGCGCTGAGTAGATTGCGGAGAAAGTTGAGAAGGCTGCCAGGCTGTTCATTGTTGAAATTCTCACAGACACGAAGGAACAATTACTTGAGCTGCAAGGCAGGGATACAAGGGGTGAGACGGTGTTCTTGGCCTGGAGCCAACTCACGTTGGAGGGGTTGTTGGAGTTTTGTTTGAGGGTTGAAGAAGGAGAAAAAAATACAAGAACACTTCGGAGAAGAGAAGGCGGAACGTTAGCACACACGGCGTGGCAGCCGGCAGCCGTCAAACAATTGACAGCTTGATTGGCAAATTGATCTGCCAATAACTTATTTTGATAAGACTAGCCAACCACTCATCAGGCACAGTAGCTTGAGCGGAGGAGTGACGAGACAGGAGTAGAGTAACTATCTGAGGATTGGAGTAGGTTATTTTGCTGAGCACCAAGACACAGAATGTTCTCCCCATGTTCAAATCACTTCATCATAGTATACTAAAACAGTCTTTTATATATGTTCGAGTGTCTGCATTCAGGGTATAGAGAGCGGTCCACTCCGTTGCCCTACTCTGTGGCATACACACGCTTGCCTATCTATCACCCTCGGGATGGACTTTGGGTACGTTCGTCATATTCCACCCAACTGTAAGCTAAATATGTTTTAGGAACCTGAAGCCTCAGTGCCTAAGCTAAGGCTAAAGAGCTTAAAGATATAAGTTTAATACTTTAGTGTTTAGGTGTTAGTGTTTAAGTCTTAGTGTTTAGGTGTTAGTGTTTAGGTCTCAGTGTTTAAGTCTCAGCGTTTAGGTCTTAGCATTTAGGTCTCAGTATATCTATAAGTTATACCAAGTAAAGGGGGGTTATGGAATAAGAGAGTGGCCGCGTTAGGGAGCAGCAAGACGTCCTAGAAGGGGGCGAGCTTTCCGAGCTCCTCGAGGATATCGACCCGTCCGAGCTGGCCGTCCCTCTTTCTTAACTTAGTATAGTCATGGTGTGTGCCGAATGCTTCTGAATGGCAACGAGTTTCATGACAGATTAGGATTCTTGCTGTTGCAACTTGAAAGGTCCTATGCCAAGGGCGCGGTTGGGTTCTTGAACTTGGCCGCGAACGTGCCACTGGGATCTGTTCAATATCCTAGCTACTAGTATCTGCTGAAGATCCAGTATGTGAACAGCTTGAAGAATTTCAACTCTGGTCCGTTCGCAGTGCTCTATGAACTCTCACTCCAAGAAGCATGACAATATGTACTATACACACGGTTGCTTATATATCACCCTGGGGGTGAATCTTGAGTCCGTTTTTATCTTCCGTCCCGATCTCAAGCTAATCTCTTCATTATAGGACTTCCGTCCCTTTCTCGGAATCGTGCCGAACCTCCAGAATCTGTAGGCATCTCTGGAGCTTCGGTTATACACGCGAACACCATCGAAGATAGTACCTATTTACCTACCACATTCTCTCCGTTGCTCATTTAAACTGACTCAAAACGGGCCCTTCGAACGGCTTGTTGATGCATCGTCAAGGGCAAGAATTCTCAAGACACGAGAGAAACAAAGTTCACATACCACACGCCTTCCTACCCACGACCTCATGTCGTGCTCGGGACTCCACAGACTAATTCTTCAATACACACGCCTACAAATTTGTGGCTTTCTACTCTTAGAATTCATCAAGACCCCTAACCAGGGATAATGACAAACACGTAATGGAAGCACATTGTAAGCGCCCGGTACACGCGCATTGATAAACTGGGAGACTCTGAGTATTCTTATCGTCCTTCCCAATTACTTAAGCAAAGCGTATTAAACAGACAATAATCAGGAACTCAACAATGCGTCTTAGCGCGGATTCAGGACGATTTTGTATAGTGAGAATGGACAATAGAGGATGAATATGTTAGATATGGTGGTTCGGTGCAAGAGCCTTGTGTTGCCAGGATTGAAACCGGATCTCGACAGCAACTGGGCCGCCTTTGATACCATACTCTACAAATCCCCACCATGAGCATCCGAGACAGACATGTCGGAGCTTGATGTCACAACGCCGCCACCTGTCAAGCGCGAGTGTGGCTGGTGGACGCGGAGGTGGCGGCGGGTGCCCACCGGGCCACCACCGGCCTACCACCGGCTCGGAGTGTCGCAGGCGGAAATCCGGCGGCTCCGAGGCTTGTAGCCGAACGCAAAGCAAGAAAAGCCGCGGAAAAGTGGAGGAAGTGGAGCGCGGGCAGCCACACTTGCCGTGGCTGAAGAAACCTGTCGCTGTGTGTGCTGGGTTGCATTGGATTGTTTTCCACTCGGCTCATGCCCTTGGAGAAACTTCAAACTTCCCTTTCAATCCACGTATCTCTCCATCCTTTTCCGCTTCCTCTCCTCTCCTCTCCTCGCCCTTCGCCCATTGCTTCCCCGAGTCCCCGGCTGCTCGCTCCTCGCTCGTCCTTCACAATGCTGGCCATTCGAGCTTTCTCCAGCCCTGTCCCCAGGCAGGCCCTGCGTGCAGCTCCCCGCGCGGCTGCGACCTGGGCCGTCTACGTAAGTGACGGCTTCACGACGGCGGCGGCTCGACCGCACCGCATCGCACCGCAGACCAATGCTGACACGGCCGCTGCAGAACCGATGCTACTCGACCGCCGGTGACAAGGTCGCCAAGTACAACGGCACCAAGGACCCCAAAGTACGTCGACGCCTGATCGAGCCCCCTCCCAAGACACCCCAGCATTCGGCTGGTCCGAGCAAAGGTTGCCGAGATAAATCACTCAGCGCGATGCTTGGCTCGGTTCAACGCTCAGCTGCTGACACCATTCCAGGGCAACTTCCTCGTCAGCTTGATCGAGGGCGACGGCATCGGCCCCGAGATCTCCCAGTCCGTCAAGGACATCTTCGCCGCCGCCAAGGTACGCTCCACCAAGCCGTATAAGCTGCGATGCACTAACAGCCCAGACTCCCATCGCCTGGGAGCCCGTTGACGTCACCCCCATCCTCAAGGACGGCAAGACCGCCATCCCCGACGCCGCCATTGAGAACATCAAGAAGAACAAGATTGCCCTCAAGGGTCCCCTCGCTGTATGTGCCCCCGAGCGCATCGGCATCTCCGGCGCCTTCTAACTCGATCGCTCTAGACCCCCATTGGCAAGGGCCACGTCTCGCTCAACCTCACCCTCCGACGAACCTTCAACCTCTTCGCCAACCTGCGACCCTGCCGCTCCGTTGCCGGCTTCGAGACCCCCTACGATGGCGTCAACACCGTCCTGATCCGAGAAAACACCGAGGGTGAATACTCCGGCATCGAGCACGTCGTCGTGGACGGCGTCGTCCAGAGCATCAAGCTCATCACCCGCGAGGCCAGCGAGCGTGTCCTGCGATACGCCTTCCAGCACGCCGAGTCCATCGGCCGCAAGAAGGTCCGCGTCGTCCACAAGGCCACCATCATGAAGCTCTCCGACGGTCTCTTCCTCAAGGTTGCCCAGGATGTCGCCAAGGACTTCCCCGGAATCGAGTTCGATGCTGAGCTGCTCGACAACAGCTGTCTCAAGATGGTCACCGACCCCACCCCCTACAACGACAAGGTCCTGGTCATGCCCAACCTCTACGGTGACATTCTCTCCGACATGTGCGCCGGCCTCATCGGCGGTCTCGGTCTTACCCCCTCGGGCAATATCGGTGACGAGTGCTCCATCTTCGAGGCCGTCCACGGCTCCGCCCCCGACATTGCCGGAAAGGGTCTGGCCAACCCCACAGCCCTGCTCCTCAGCTCCATCATGATGCTGCGACACATGGGCCTGACTGAGCACGCCGCCCGCATCGAGACGGCCATCTTTGATACCCTGGCCGAGGGCAAGGCCCTGACTGGCGACCTTGGCGGCAAGGCCAAGACCCACGAATACGCCCAGGCCATCATCTCGAGGTTGTAGATAGGAATAGACTGTTTGGTGTGTTGAGAGTAGTATTTATGTAACTGTACCAATCCTAGATTAGGGCACGGCGAAATGATTATTTGAACTATTCACTTTCTGGTGAAATTTGACTCAATATTGGTATTGATTAGATGAGATTAAGAGTGTCAGCTGTACGTTTTGCAGCTCTCATGCTTCTTCCTTCACGCGTTCCCACGTATCGACATGACTTCAAAAAACGGAAGAGACTGAATCAACCAGCTCAAAGAGCGTATCTGGGTTTACGAGAAAAGACTGCAGGACGTCACCTTAGCGTCGTGGTGCCCGCACATGTCATGATGCAACCCGCCGACAAAGCAATTTGACGACCCACTCCAACATGCACGTCATCGCGAACTAAACACGCTGCGACAATGTCGGGATTATCCTAACGCTTGCACCGTACACATGTTTTCCAATCGCTAAGGCCTTCTCCAGGGATATTCCGTGGCCATGTTCGCCCCCAATGATCCAATAAATGCCGACAGAATTTCCATGTACGCCATTCCGTGACCCTCTCCCGAAGGAGTTTTCCTATCCTTCAAAGTCTTCCAGTTCGAATCTCCTTGTCAAAGATCTTTACACCCCACACGTCGTAGAACTGCAACACCCCCACAGTCTTGAGACGGAGCCGCTTCCCGCAGTGGAACGCGTCGTCATCGTCCTCGCCGCTGTCACTATCCGAGCCCCAGTCGCTCATTGGTAACAGCGGAAGAGCGTTGTTGTTGTGGTCGGGGTCAATTGTGGCTTTTCCCTTGCCTTTGTCCCTCCTCTTTGATTCTTCCTCGCTCTTCTTGGACGTTTCGGAAGGTCGAATGACACGATCTAGCCGGTCATCCTCCATGGCGATCCACTCCAGTTTGAGCTCGGGATGGTGCGAGAGGTTGTCGACAATGAAGTTCAAAATCTCTCGCATGACCCAGATGCAGGTGTCGTTGTTTCTGAAATGGAGAATGTGTATGGCTCGTAGATTCGCCAACCCGAAGAAATATTGCATAAACGCATGCTGCGCGAGTTAGCGATGTCAAGGTGGACGGACGGGTTCACTTACCACAGCGTGGATGTTCATGCTGACAGCCAGTTCTTCGAGCTGAGTTCCCCCGTTACAGATGAGAATCATGGCTTTTTGATTGACATCCCAGTTGGACCCATTGGACTCATCCTTGATCATCAGTCTCTTCAAAGTCATGATGTGCTTCTTGAGAACGAGACGGCGGATCTGATCAATCGTCGTGGTCGTCTTAGGGGCAAAACTCTCTGGCTTGTGTTTTGAGCTGCGTTCCAACATGAAGAGCTCGTGCAGCTCATCTAGCTGCGACATGCACGTCAGGAAGGCGGGAGACACATTATCGGTAAAGACACTGCGCAGAGACAAAGGGTGGACCTTGTTTTCCTTAGACAACAATGTCCAAATCGGGGCTTGGTTGCCGACGTTGAGGAGAGTCAGGTTCTTGATGCACCGCAAATCCATGGCTCTGGAGAGCACAGAAGCTTTCACGGGAAGCAGGTAAATGCATAGCGTCTCCAGAGAAACCCCGCGGGTATCCCTGATGTAGTCATCCATGGAACGTCGGCTGGTTTCGGTACCGGTCTCCTTCGAAATGGGCAACTGCTTTGTTGCATCGAGAATTTCGGCTTCTGCTGTCTTGATCTGATGTTGGATGTCGGAGATGGACAGGAGAAGTTCCTTAAGCTGACATTCCGCTTCCCTAACGTGGTGAGGGTCGGCATCATTCTCCGCGCACATAACCTTGAGCTTTTGACCAAGTCCGTCCGCCTGCTGTTGGAAATGACCGAGCTTAGCGGAGAGCGTCTCGGTATTGGTCAATTGCGCTGTCAGATTTGTGATGGCGCGTTTCATTCCCAGAGACGAGCTAGAGATGGAGGCTCCTAAACGGTTGGCAGCCAAGTCCACGGGGGATTTCTCGACATCAATTGTGACCTGGTCATCGGAATCTTCATCGACTTCGTCCACCACGTCCAAATGCTCAATCTCAATGTCTTCTGGGGACACCTCGCCTTCGACTTTGCCTTTGGGTTGGCTACAAGACGCCGAACTCGAAGAAGCTACTGCCTGGCTGTCCTCCTTCTTAGGGTCCTCGCTACCCTTGGGTGCCTCGGGGGTTTCATCGGTTTTCGGGACTTTGCTTGATTCGACATATTTTCTGGCGGCCTGTTCGATCAAGTCGAGTATGCCCTGTTGTTCGGTAGAAAAGTCTCGCGAGCCGTTGCTGAGCGACATCAATTTAGAGGAGACACCTCGTATGGATGCGATGAACTCTTCCTGGGGATCTGCCGTGTCGTCGGGTTCGGACTCTTCGATTTTCTCGCCACCCGCAGCATCCCTGGGACTTTTTTGAAACTGCGACTTCTTGATGATGAATGGCTCGACGTCAAAGATCCTCCCGAGGACAGACTCTTGGAGTTTGCGCTCCTCTTGCGAACGGAAGGTCTTAGCAGGGCCGCTTGCATCAAAGTTGGAGCTCTGGGAGGCCGGAACGACTTGAAACTCGTCGTCGACGTCCGAATCATCCGGATCAGAATCCGGCGGTGGTCTCCGAGCCTGCGACGCCAGGGATTCGGACAGAGACAAGTGCAGTTCGTTCAAAGTGGACGAGGAATTGCGTACACAGGTCTTAAGCTCAGTTATCACGTCAAGGCTATCGATATCGAGGACAGAGAGAGTCTTGAGCTTCTTGAAGCCTGAGAGTGTGGGAGGTTCCCGCACAGGCGCACGCTTCCCAGCCTTGCTCTTAGACCTGGACGCCGGTAGGAGATTCGGCGGAGGTCCACTTGCAAGCGGGGCCGTGGTCGTCCCAGCTAGAGGGACCGGAAAGGTCAGAGGCGGGGGCGGGATATCGGACCAGTGACTCGGCGGGGGCGGTATATCATCGAGCTGAATAGGCAAAGGAGGCGGAGTAGTGTAGTAAGATTCGCCAGCTTGCATACGGACGTGGAGTGCTGTCAGGGTCCGTATCTTGTGTAGTTCCTGATAAACGGGTCTGCTGAGTTCCACACGAATGTTCCACCTAAGCGGCAATCAGCACGAGAAGAAGTGATAAATGCGGTGTCACGTACCGGAAAGTCTCGAGGGACTTGGCTTTCTTGAGAGTCAGGTACAGCAGCGTATTCAGGAACTTGCCGCAACTAGCGCTGTACAGGTACGGCTTGTAAGCATGCTCGGCTTTGGGGCCGGTGCTCACAGTGTCCATGGACAGTTCCTTGAGATGTTTGGCATAGTTGTACTCGCTCGTGGTGAAAGCATCGAGACCGCCAGCAAGGCCGTCAATGGGGCATTCGAACCTCAGGTCATCCTCATCGGGGAAGAGAATGTTGAAGCTGCGGTACAGATGAGTGGAGGCGAGCTCGTGAAAGTGCTTTGAGACGAGTGCGACGCAGATGAGATCGGACTGAGAACACTGTGAGGGTCAGCAGATGTTTGGCGAACAGAGCAGGCGCATTGGCGCATACGTGGGATAGGATCTCCTGTTGAGTCTCTGATGGCAGGTCGAGGAAAGTGAGCGCAGGTTTGGGTGCGGGGGCAGCCTCGTCGCTGGCAGCCTCCGCAGCCATGATTGCTGGTATGTGCGAGAGCGAGACAAGCTTGACGGAGGGGGGTGAGTAGAGGCGAGGATGTAGGTGGAAGCGCAGGCGAGAGCGCAAGCAGAGGCGGTAGAGGTGGAAGACGAAGTAGAGGTGCCGACGTCACTTGGGGCGGGACGTGGCCGAAGCGACCGGAAGCGAAGCGAGGCGAGGTGAAGCGAAGTTGATGCAACGATGGATATGGTGGGGGTATCGGATACCGAGGACGGATGCTGAGAAGGTGTAAAGCGAGCGGACGAGACGAGGCGGACGAGAGCGACAGCAACAGCAGGTGGGATAGAATATACGAAATATGAACCGAGGGCGGTAGAAGCAGCAGGGCGCAAGTCGCAACGTAGGTCGCAAAGCGTGGTCGGAGGTTTGCGGTCGCGGGCGGGTGGTTCTTTGTTGGCTTGGTGGATGGCGGGGCGGATCAACGATTCGCAGCAGGCGTCCCTAGGCTTTCCAGGGCCTGTTGGTCGAGTTGTGCGCGGGCACTGAGAGACGAGGCTGCACAAGCGCGATCAGCCGAAGACGGGGGCCAGGGCAGGATGCAAAATGGAGGGATGGGATGATGGAGGCTTGGACCTGGTCTTGGACTTGGCGAGGTGACAGTGAAGACAGCGAGTGAGGCTTGGAGGGGACTCACGGTCGCCAGTCGCCAGTCGCCCCCCATGGAAAGACACGCCCCGTTTCGTTTACGGTGCAGCCGGGACGGGGCAAGGGCAAGTCATGGGCGCATGGGGCATGGGACATGGGGCGATGACGGGTGGGTGACTTTAATTACGCAGTAGTGCGAGGAGGAGGACATGGATGTGCGTGCGGGTGGCCAACGGCGGCCACCAGTCAGCCAAACGCGACACTTCCACAAGCGCCGTGAAGCTGCGAGGGTCTGTGAAGGACAGTGAAGGACAGTGAAGGACAGTGAAGGACAGTGAAGGACAGTGAAGGACAGTGAAGGACAGTGAAGGACAGTGAAGGACAGTAAGGGACTGTAAATAGACCTGGATTGGGATTGACCGTCAACTTAAACTTATTGCTTGCCCATGTTTCACTTTTACAGGCGAAACATTGTTTTGACATCCCAAGTTGTCAGACAGAGACAGTCTCTATTTCGCCTGTTTGGCCGTGGCCTGTGTGGCTCAACCATGTACATGTAACAGTCTTACACCCTGCAAAACTGACGGATGGGATTTGTTTCAAAGGTTTGATGGACCAAAGAGTACAACAAAGAGATGCAAAATGGGCACAATTACTAGTACACTCCTGTATGCAGCACTTCCTTCAAAACCGCAAGTGGAGACCCTTCCCCTTCATCAAGATCGGGATCCATTTTGAAGCCCCAAACCCAGCCACGGCCTGAGCAGAAACCACCAACACAGACTGACCAACAGAGATTGACCAACACATAATTGACCAGCAGAGAAGAACCAACAGACGGGAAAAGTCTGCTCGCTTGGCCTAAGTATGAGTAACATTTCAACTTGTCCTCCATCTGCTGTCATGACTCACAGCTCTTGGGCTGTATACGTTGCACCACAACTTCTGTGCCTGATTTGGCGTCGGGATGAGCGTGGCCAGGAACCCCACATCTTCGTCCAACGTGGCTCAACATGGTCCAAGTTGCGAAAGCCTCACTTTAGCTCCTACATTCTTGGGCATTTCGAAGCCAACTAAACTCACTATTCGCAGAGAACATTGCTGTGACTCAGGTAGACAAAAGAATTGCCGTCTATGGAGAATCCCACATGAACTTGCCTTGATGTTATAGAAGATGCTCCCGCCTTAAAGAGGTCAGGGTTACTCAACGTCTTTGACTACTTGAGAAATGCTCTTCAACTAGGCACGCAACCGAAGCATAAACAAGGGGTGACGAATGCAATAGCAACGATTTGGCTTGTTTATTACAGCGAGGGGAAGTGTTTATGAGTGCATCGCTTCAGCAAGGCTTACACACACTCGCTGAACGCATCCGTAAATTCGCTCTAGGAAGGACAAGTATCCCTGCGTGGGCTCGAGAATCAAGGGGAAGCAGACATCTGCGAAACTAGACTGCAAGCCTGCAGCACTACCGTCCGCCGGCACGGCAATGTAGACGCGTAGCTTACGAAGTACAGGGCCGTTGGCCCCAAACTTGTGTTGTGCTAGGAACGTGTGCCGTAACCCGCAAGCCCACATCGGCTTCTCGTGTGGGGTCACGGCGCATGGGTGAAAACCTCCGAATCGCCCCATCTTCTCCTCACACAGTTGGAGACGCGACGAAACTTGTGGACCAGACTCGCGTTTAGTAGTGCGTAGGCCTAGGACACAGTCCTCTTGCGCAAATGAGAGCTGGGCTGCTTGAGCCCTGGATACAATTTCACTGATTCCTCGGCGTACGAAGGTGTATTTCTGGATTTTCTCCGGCCTGTATTGTTTTTCCTTGTGACAAAAGACTATTTGGACTGAAGTTGTCGCAAGTCAGACACGGCGGCGTCCTGTTGCCGAAGTCTATTTTCGTTGTTGGCTTTGCACAGCCGATGGAATGATGGAGCGATTGTGTGATCCTTGAATCTAGATCTACGGTTAGGATCAAGGCGTGAGGTAAGCACCAAGACACGACTAGATGAGATGGCATGAGACGAGACGAGACGAGAATTTGGTCAGGATGTATCCGTACGAAGTAGCGAACGGACGAAGGATTTGATCGTCGACGCCCAGTCCGCCAAGCCGCGCAGCCTCCTAACCTCCATCCAAAGTCGCCACCGGTCTGGCCTCGAGTCTGGACCAAACCATCAGTCCCCAACCCACCTGTTGGCCCATCTGCAGTGACATGCGCATCCTCGAAATCCTCCTCAGCCGCAGTCATGGGGCTAGAAATTCCGACACAGGCTGTTGGTCAACCGTCATGATGAAACTCGACACGATCCCACGCCCAGCTCCCCACCCCGTAAACGGCAAACGGGGTCCACTTCCAAGGCTGTGCCCGGGCCGTCCAGTCACACTAACACTCCCCCTTCAATAACCTGTCAATGTCCTAGACCCGTGCTGTTCTCTTCTCCATCTCACTCACTTCATATGCTTCACCGTCCCTACAGTCCCTTTTTCCATTTGCGTTTTTGCTCGTTTCCTCCGTGGTACAGTACCACGTCTGTGTGTTGCGCCTTCGAATTACGTGGCTGTGGGCTTCTCGCCACATCTTGGATCTATCAAATCACCCGCATCAAACCGCCACCGTTACCCTTCAAACATAAGGACATTGCCTCGAGGCTGTCCTGACAATGGCCGATAATGATGAGCCTAAATTCAACACGCTGGCAGAGCGAATAGCAGCCCTCAACAAGCAAAAAAATTTCAGCAGCACCCCCGAGACTGTTCGCAAACGACCTCCCCCTCCCCCTCCTCCTGGCCGCCCTCTGGTCGAGACTCGGACTCAGTCGCTCCCGCAGGTTTCATCCTCACCTGCAAGCTCTCAGGGCTATTCGAACCCCGTGATTCCCCCCAGGCCTAAGCGGAGCAATGCGCCACCGGTTTCCGAGCAGCATCTCGCAGTTGCTCCGCACGAGGCCGTCGCGACGCATCATCACCAGAGCCCAGCAAACGCCCCACCCCCGTTGCCAAGCCGCACCTCGTCCGGCACAACGCCGAGTTTGCCGCCTCGGCGTACCTCGACTCAGTCTTCTTTGATGGTGAGGCGTAACTCGGGCTCTTCAGAATTATCCCAGCATTCAACCTTATCCTCTCTGTCCGTGGGTTACACTGCATCTTCCGTCACCAGTCAGGGCTCCGAGGGCACCGTTCACAAGCTGCCCCCGGCATTTGATCCGGCCAGTCTCCCTCAGTTGCCGCCCACCAGGAGGGAACGCGAGGCCAAGGAGGCGGCCAGAGTGGCGGCCAAGCCCAAGCATCACGTCGCAGGCTCACATCCCGCTCCCGCAACTCGCCAGATAGAGCCTGCTCCAGCCCCCAAGTATCGCGCCTCGGCTGCCCAGCCTGCTCCCGTTGTTCGCCAGGTTGAACCGGCTCCGGCCCCCAAGCCTGGTCTTCCTCCAAGACTACCCTCGCGCCCAGCGATCCCACAGCGAAGTGCAACGGTGGCGACCACGGAGCCTTCGCTCCCGCCTCGAAAACTGCCCCCTCGACCAGCGGATTTCGTGAAGTCACCGCTTACCAATGGGGCTTCAAAAGAGCAGCACCAGAACCGTCAAACGAATGCGCATCCCCCGTCGTTCCCAGATGTGCGACCACAGCTCCCAAGCCGGCCGCAGTCGCAAGATGAACCCCCTCCTGTGCCAGTATCCTCACGCCCGTCACTTGCGCAGATCGAGGCTGTTTCCTCCCGAGTTGCTCCCGGTCCGGTGGTCAACGACTGCTTTATTTGTCGAGATTGGAGTGGTCCTGATGGAGTAGCAGCTCAATTCCCTCGTCAATCGCTGCCGAGACAGGACCCCGTAGGCCATCTGGCTCGTGGGCTCTGTGACCCATTCCCGTCTTATACCGACAAGGCTCGGGCGATCTTCACCTGGTTCCATCACAACATTGCCTATGATACCGTGTCATTTTTCGGAAACTGCGTCAAACACATGACAGTCGAAGACACGATTTTCAGCGGATTGGCCGTATGCCAAGGCTACGCAGAAACGTACAAGGCGATTGCAAACAGAGCTGGACTCGAGTGTGTCCTCATCAGCGGCCATGGAAAGGGATTCGGCCACACTCCCATGAAAAAAGGGGAGCGTCCTCCTCCACAGAAAGCAGACGGCCATGCCTGGAACGCGGTGCGGATTGATGGCGGCGAGTGGAAGCTCCTGGATGCCTGCTGGGGTGCTGGCCACCTCGACACGGCAACCAACGAATACAAGGCGACCTTTTCACCCAAGCAGTTCATCCGGCCCAACGACGAGTTTGGCAAGTACCACTTCCCCCGTGAGTCGCGTTACCAGTTCCGAGACGATGGCCGGGTCATTACCTGGGAGGAGTACATTGTCGATCAGATTGCCAGCGAGCAGCCCATCTTCTACGGCTCCGGACACAAAGAAGGAATTTCCGAGGCGAGCGTGGAACCCAAGGAACGAAACATCTCAGTGCACAGCGGCGAAGTCGTGCGGTTCCAGTTTTCCAAAATCTGCGAGCACTGGACGTCGGAGAAGCACGGGTTAGGTACACCTCCGCTGCTTCTCCTCTGTATAAAAGGAGTCGACGGACGAAAGGACGACATGTTGCCAATTGAGACAGATGGCTACTGGCATTGGATCGATGTGAATGCGAGGGATTTGGGCGCTCCTGGACAGTCAGTTCAGGTTGCCCAGCCGACTACCATTAATGGGCAGGATGCCAGAGGCGTTACGGCAAAGGAATTCCTAGCGAAGAAGGGTAAAGTTAACATGGCTTGGTCCTACGTTATGCGTTGGGAATTGGTATAAAAGCGGCATACGATAAAGTAATGGATGTAAACGACGAGAAGGATTGATACCGACGGGGAGGAATATATTACGTTCACTGCGATTGGGTATGCTTGCAGCGACGCAACCAATCTATTGTATCTCGATGGCTTTGTTAGCCTCGACATATATTGACCAGGGTTGGCTTACAGTAGCGACTATGTGCCCTGGGAAAGCGTCTCACTGTTAGGCTAAGTGGATGTTACTGGGGACATTAACAAATATATGCCTAGACTAAATGCGTACCTAAAACCAAAGATTCTAGTACTTTTACTTCACACATTAGACCATGTATGTTGTTCGTGCCATTAGCAAAAAGGTGTTCGTGCTCCTAGCAAGCCTCGAGGGAAATTGCCGAGTCCTAGATCGAGCACTGATATGAGCCGTCAAACGGACATGTGAATGCAATACTGCTATTGGTGCAAAGAACTTACGAGAACCTCGCCATGGTTGTGTTACAGCAGGGAATGATTAATGTCCATGGGGCGGCGAGTCAATACGTAGTTAGCTTTGGACTTAGCCCGGGCTTGGGGGCTGCGAAGACCCCCGCGCCGATACAGTCCCTGAATTTGGTGACAACTTGGTGATAATTTACGAGCGGAGCATTCTTGTACAAATAAATACGTCGTTTCCCATGGATGCTGCATTTCGTGGACCAATACGGATAGGTGCGGATTCAATGTCGCCACAGTGTTGAGGCGCCGCTTGTCCTGTTTCTTGCTTTTTCTCATCTTGGTTGTGGTTGACACTCGCGGCTCCTTCCCTTCTCAGTCGAGCAAAGTGCACATGATAGAGACCTGCTTACGTTTGGCTTCTCCTTAGCCTTGGAAAGGATAAGTTTGTTCCAACGTCATGATCGCGGCTTGCAGACACGCAGCGAGCCATCACATCACATCGCATTGCAGCCACCATGACATTCACAATTACACCACAATTACGGCGGCTTTCCAACAGCCCAACACATCTCATCCCCTCACATGGCCGTCCGAAGATACCCTTGGAGGAGGGTCCGTGGGGAGGCATCCGCCCCTCACACCAACTTGAAAGCATCCTCACCACGCATCCCAGCGGTCTCCAAGTGCCGGACTTGGCGCTTGCTTGGTGTTTGATGGCGCTTCGAGGTGCTCAATGGTGCTTGCGCGATTTCTAGGGAGCATTTCCCGGCACTTTCTTGGTTCTAGCCAAGTCCAAGCCAAGAGTGACCAAGAATACCAAGCCTTTTAGCGTGGCGGCCTCGCATGGCCGCATGCAGTCGTCCCATGGCTACCCATGGCTATCGTCGCCCATTCCCCGCACTCACATCACTAGCTTTCACGACGCTTGTGAGCCCCATTGGACCAGCCTCACGAAGGTTGCGCAGTCATCTCTGCCAAGCGAAGCTCCCCCTCACCGTGAGACGCCCCTCCTATGACAGGAGAGGGGAGAGAGGGAAGAGGAGGCGATTCGGCATGCACACAGCCCCGAAGCCTCCATGCGCCTGCAGGCCATCACCGACCTCGGTCAGTGCTCACTGCGCTCTATTCTGCGGGGTCTGCCCGAGATTGTCTCGACGGAGCCTATCAGCTCACAAAGGAGTCCTCCTCGTGACGGCTTGGCACCATTTGTTAGAATTGTGGCTGTGGCAGTGGGATCGCCAAGGGACCAAGCTTGCCATTGACGGCCTCCGTCCCATCATGTCTCCAATCCAGGCCGCCCTTCCGAGAGCTCTCTATCCTAGTCTAGAGTATAAAGCCCAGCACCCCACGATCTGCTAACCCTTGGTCTGCGTTCTTGAGCCTTACCAAGCCTATAACGAACGACCTCGAAATGGGATTCCCAAATGATGACCGAGACGACACGATAGAATCAAGGGCCGATATCATCGACGATGACGATGCCGCCTCTACGGCCCCAACCGACCCCGATGTCCGCGACCTACACGACCAGGAAAAGGCCCAGCAAATCGAACATGAAGATCTAAATAGGAAAAACAAGCAGGTAGGCTGTCTGACATTCGCACGATGCCCATATCTAACATCCCAAAGACGTACAAGGGCATTCTCCTCCTATGGCTTGCCTGGCAGAGCACTGGCGTCGTGTACGGCGACATTGGCACCAGCCCCCTCTATGTTTACAGCTCAACATTTACCACGCAGCCGTCGTGGGATGACCTGGTTGGAGCCCTGTCCATCATCATCTGGTCTCTCACCCTCATCGTCACTCTCAAGTACTGTTTCATCGTGCTCTCAGCCGATGATGACGGCCAGGGCGGCACCTTTGCCGTCTATTCGCTACTTGCCCGCTATGCCAACATTGTCGACACCGATCCAAACTTTCCCGAGAGGATCATCGTCCGCCTAGAACGGGAGGTGGGGAAAGCCGAGCTCCCCCCTGCCGGTAGGGTTGTCCGAGACTTCCTAGAGAGAAGCAGAGCAGCAAAAGCGATCCTTAAGATCGTCGGCGTGCTGGGCGTCTCCATGGTTGTGGCCGACAGCGTCCTCACTCCCGCCCAGTCCGTCCTCGGTGCTATTCAGGGCATCCAAGTGGTCCGACCCGATTTGGGAAGAAGCGCTATTGTTGGCATCAGTTGTGGAATCCTGATCCTCCTCTTCCTACTCCAACCTCTTGGCACCTCCAAGATTGGTACGGCATTCGCTCCTATCGTCGTGGTTTGGTTGCTCTACAATCTGGGCATTGGCATCTACAATCTAGTTCTGTATGACCACACCGTGCTCAAGGCATTCAGCCCTCACTATTCTTTCACATACCTCATCCGGAACGGCTCAGATGGTTGGAAGTCCTTGGGCGGCCTGCTCCTGGCCTTCACCGGTGTCGAGTCGCTCTTTGCCGATCTTGGGGCCTTCGGTCAACGCGCAATCCAGATTTCCTGGCTATGTCTGGCGTTTCCGTGCTTGCTCATCACTTACGCCGGTCAGGCGGCCTATATCTCCAAAGACGAGACCGGCACCGCTTTCACCAACCCCTTCTTTTACACTCTGCCCGAGGGAACATTTTACTTCAGCATTGTCATTGCAGTGCTGGCTGCCATCGTCGCGAGCCAAGCCCTCATTACGAGCTCCTTCCAGCTCATCTCACAGTTGATGAGGCTGAGCTACTTTCCACACATCAAGACAGTCCACACGAGTAGTCGGTTCCATGACCAGATCTACATGCCTTTTGCAAACTTGCTGCTACTGATTGGCACCGTCGTCGTTACCGCCGTGTACAACAACGTAAGTCATCAGCCCCTCAAGAGTGATGTAATTCTAAAGGAGCCTTTTAGACAACTAGCCTCGGTCATGCCTATGGTGCATGCGTCATCATCGTCACCTTTATTACGACCTGCCTGGTGTCCTTGGTGGCGCTCATTATTTGGCGAGTCCAGTCACTCGTCGTTTTATTCGTGTTCCTGATCTTCATCTTGCTCGACGGAGTATATTTGTCGGCGGCGCTGAACAAAGTACCAGATGGTGCCTGGTTTGCCCTCGTGCTGTCGTTCATTCTATCAACCATCTTCATCCTCTGGAGATGGGGCAAGGAGCAACAATGGAAAGCAGAAGTGCAGGATTTTGTAGATCCCTCTGACCTGCTTCTCATGTCCCGCAATAATTCTATTGCTCGGGACGCGAATGATAGCCCAGTTCGTCTGAGGCTCGCACCCGAATTTGGAGGTGGCCATCTTACTCCCGCCCCGGGACTCGGCATCTTTTTCGACAAGGTTGGTGGCAGCGGTGACCACATCCCAAAGGTTTTCACACAGTTCGTCCGCAAATTCCAGACGCGACCACAAGTCATCGTCTTCTTCCATATGCGCTCTCTTTCACAACCGACCGTGCCAGCCGACCAGCGATTCGTCATTGCTCGAGTCACCTCCAAAATCCAGTCCTGCTACCGGATCGCCCTCCGCCATGGCTACATGGACGATGTCCTCACGCCGGATTTGGCACGTATCATCGTGTTAGAACTCATGATGTTCATCACACGAGGATCTGCCCACGCCAACGAGAATTCGACGCCACCGGAGGTGCGTGATGAGCTGGAAGCTCTCCGTGCTGCACGTGGCGCCCAGACGGTGTACCTCATGGGCAAGCAGACAATGCGAGTGCAGCGGCGGCCTAAGAAGACCGTCGGCAACATTGCTCGACGTGTAGCATTGGAATCTTTCTTGTGGATTCGAGAGAATACGCGGACCAAGTTGGCCAACTTAGACATTGACCCGGACGACCTAGTTGAGATTGGCTTTGTGAAGAATATATGAGGCAAAGGGTTATGTACGCTTTGGAGTCTTACGGATGGTAGGGGATATGAAGTTTTAGGGCGCATATATGGAAATTGAAGGGCTGGTATGGGAAGTCGAGAGACAAGATCAGGCAACTCGATATACGACACGTTATGAAAATCAAAACATCCCCTCTTCAATCCCTGTGGGATATTTGTTTGAACAGTATTCAGTACGTCCTGAAAAGGGAATGCAATGGATCATGTCCGCTTGTGTCCCAAGACACCAGTCCCTGATCGTCTCTGACTGGGCAAGGTACACGATCTAACGAACAAAGTCATCCGTGGCGCTACATACCAAGAGAGAGCAGCACGTAAAGAGTATGCATTATTATTATTTATTCTACTGAAACGCCTAAAACAAGAACTTTTCAAGGATACCAATGCCATCGAGGCGCATTACAACTCGCTACTCCGCTCATCAACCTACAACTTAATCTTCTCGTTCTTGCGAATCCTGCCACCGAACTTGTAGATGAGGGCGGGAATAGGGATGAGAGCGATGGCGATGAACCCGAGAAGGGAGTTGCCCCAGCCGACACCGAGGGACTCGTACATTTTGGGACCAGCAAGGGGCAGGAAGGCAGCGACAACGCTGCGCATGACAGAAAAGGCGGCGAGGGCGCTGGCGGCGTACTGGGAGTAGGCGTCGATCAGGTAGGCCTGGATGGGCAGCCAGATGCCGATGATGCCGAGGCCAAAGGGGATGAGGCCGATGACGGGGACGATCCAGTGGACGGCCTGGTCAGCGGCCCAGCCGTACCAGAAGAAGGTGATGGGGAGGAGGAAGGCGAAGTAGATGCAGTCCGGGAGGCGCATCTCAGGCTCGTAGACGCCGCCGTTGGCCTTTGTCATCCGGACAACGGTCTTGTCGGAGAGGGCGGAGAAGATGCCGAGGCCGATCATGTAGCCGATGAGGAGCGTCAGGTAGACGATGCCGGTGATGCCGATGGACCAGCCGTAGCTGCCCTGGAAGATCATGGGGATGGTGTTGAAGAGGAGGTAGAGGCAGCCGTAGGCGAAGGCAATGTAGAGCGAGACGCTGAAGACGATGGCGGAGCCGAAGAGCAGACGGATCGGGCGGGTCAAGCCGTTGAAAAGGATGCGCCGCCGGGAGAGCACGGGGGCTGTCGGGTCAATGTAACAGCTGCGTAACTCCGGCCGGCTGAGCTCCTCGCGAAGGCGCTCCGTCTTCCGCCGGATGAGGACCTGGTGGTTGGTCTCGCGGTTGAGGAAGACCATCGCGCAGACGACGATGGTGGCGGGGATAAAGGTGATCCAGTTCACCCAGCGCCAGCCAATAGTCTCGGCGACGAAGCCGCCGATGACGGGAGCACACGAGGGCCCGAACATGGGGCCGATCATCCAAATAGTCATGGCACGGCCACGCTCGCTAATGGGGAACAGGTCGGCGATGATGGCGCCGCCAATGGTCTGGCAGGCGGAGCCGCCGAGTCCGCACATGAAGCGGAAGAAGATGAGGGCGCCGAGGGACGGTGCGAGGGCACAGCCAATGAGCCAGACGCAGAAGAAGGCGTTGGCGGTGATGATGATGACGTTGCGGCCATAGATCTCGGACAAGGGCGAAAGGAAGAGGGGACCGACGGCGTAGCCGAGGAGGAAGATGGTCACGGGCATGGAGGCCATGGTGACGCTGGGTTCGTTGAAGTCTTTCGCGACGAAGCTGATGGCCGGAGCGAGGATGGACGAGGCAAAGGGCGTCATGAAGGTAATGGCGGAGAGCAAGCTCGTGATGAACCACTTGCGGGCCGGGGAGAAGTTGAGCGGGTGCTCGGGGTCGTGCTGGCTCTCCCAGCCGACGATGCCTTGGTCAAGATCCATGACGGGGTGGATTGGGGGCGGCAACTTCTCCTTTGTTTTGCTCTTGGAGAGGCGGCTGAGGATGCTGCGGTGCGTCTTGCGACTGGCGTTGGTTCTCCTGGTTTCCACTCGTGCAATTTCGATATCGTCCTTGAGAAGAAGATCAGTATTAGTTGGGCACGGGAGTTTCTCTTCAAAGTATTTACCTCCTGGGCCTCGATCTCGAAGTCCTCCTCCTCCGGCGACTCGCTGCGTTGGCGTTTTTCGTTGCCATCTCTCTTATCAGACCCGCCAGGCGCAGGCGCAGTTGTGGTATCCTTATCTTCCACCACGGTGGCAGCATCAGTGTCCTCTCCAGGAAGAACACCAAACACCTTTTCGTCGTCACTGTTGTGGGTACTCATGGTGAAGTGAAAGTGATGGGTGAGAGGTTGTGGGAGGTTGTGGGTGAGGAGTGTGGTGGGACCCCAGACTCTTGGCAATCCCCAATGGCGTCCGATTCAAGCAGCAGGAGACAGAGGAGCCTCAAACGGCGAATTCTGTTCTCAGATGGGAAAGTCGGGTTTCGTGAGTCGAGGTTGGGTCATCGGAATGGAAGAGTCCTGGTTCTCGGTGCCAAGTTGAAGAAGGGCTGATGTGGGTGAGATGAAGGATAAAGAGAGAAAGACGAAGAGAGGTGTCGGGTTCGGGGGAACACAACAACTTGTTGCGCTCGGCCGAAAGATGGAGCAACAGAACAGAACAGTCTTGTTGACTGGTTGGTAATTGCAAAGTCTCGCGGCTTAGACTGCAGTAATATGCAAACCAGAGACGGAAGTCAGATTAACTCCACTTATCTCCGATGGGTTTAACATGGCTTTGCCCCTGCCTGCCCAATCCCGATGCCGTTTGCCTGCTCCATGGACTTTCCATGGTGGGATTGGGGAAACGTTGTAGCTCCCGGCCGAAGGAAGAAAAGAGGGGACCGCCCCACGCCCATGTCTAAATGACCGCGAAAGGCGCGCCTGTGTCATCACGGCTAGGTAGGTACACAGACCGGGCCAGGGCGTCTCGGAACGGCGTGGCGACGGACACGCGAGACGAAAGGACCGCGGTGATTTCAGCGGAATGGGCGTCGAGGGACCCAAAAGAGCGAGCAGGATTGTCCGTAGATAGAAGCGAAGAGTCGCCGACAGCTTTGTCAGAAAATGGTTGATCTGATCTGGTGTGGTTCATCGGTTGACACGGCACGACAGAGAGACAAGGAGGGTCTCTCGGTGCTGCTTAGCTCCGGCTGACATGGAGGGGGGAAAATAAAGCCGTCGATCTCGCTGATCTTGCTCGTCTTGTTCAGTGGCTGCATACGTCCGAAGCCGTCGGTTCAAGCAACCCAGGCCGAAGTCCGGGGGTTGAGGAACCAAGTCTTCTCCGTGCTTAGGCAATGTTTGCTTCGGGAGCCGGCTTTCGCGTGCATGCTGCGGTTGCCCGCGTCTCACCTGGACAACTGAACCGTCTCGTCAGGAATGACGATGATTTCATGCCGAGTTGTGCACCCATGGCCAGCTTGCTCTTCTTGTGCATGCGCGTAATACAAAGTGGAACAACCATCCCGGGTCATGCGACTAATAAGCACCAAAGTCAGCAATCCCAAGGACCCCGGAGATGAAACCGGTGATGCGGCAGCGAATTTCAGCTTGTCAGTTGAAGTAGCCATTCGGCCGATTGATGACGATGAACGGATGACCCGCATTCTTAAGCTTCCCCCCAGAATACATACATACTTAGGAACGTCGGTTTGATCACTGATGTAAGGTACGTGGTGCGGCACGTGCTTCCGCGACACGCCTCCACATCCCGGTCCCGGCCCCGTCGTCCAACAACGTGTCACCATCCACCATCCCACGTTCAACCTCTCGCGCGCGCAACTCCAATTGTCTTCTTTTCTCAGCCATTCGCTTCGCTTCTTCCCTCGCACGAAACCCGCAACTGCTCAAAATCCACCTCCGCTCCAAACCCCCGCGAAACCATCCTTCCTCCCCTCCCACGATGCGCCGGCCTCGGTCCCCGCGAACCACCGTCTAAACTCCCGCTCCCGCTGCCAAGTAAACTCCACCTGGCAGCTTCTCCCGCCATCATGACGGCCGCATCACCAACCTCGCTGTCCCGCCCCGAGCTCCTCACCCTGCTCGCCCTCTCTGGCGCATCCGTCGCCGTCCTCGCAAACACCTTCCAGGGCGATGGCGAACCCCTCATCGCCTCCCTCTCCCTCTCTCTCCTCGCCTTCTCCCTCTGCTACGCCATGATCCGCTGGCTCGGACCCACCTTCATGCGCGCCGGCTTCCGTGGTCGCGACATGAGCAAGTTGCACAAGCCTGAGATTCCAGAGTGCATGGGCGCCATCTGCGCGGCCGTCTACCTCATCACCGTCATCGTCTTCATCCCCTTTCCCTTCTTCAAGGATATTGTGGCCGCAACAAGCGGAGGAGGCAACCGTGATGTGGTAGTCAAGCTGGAGGAGGTCAACCAGGGACGCTTCCTGCATCGCTTCCCGCACAACAAGGTATGATCATCTCCTCGCGCCTGTTTGGCCATGCTCAATTGCTCGACTCTTGCTAACGTGTCCCCTCCTCTCTAGCTCGCATCCTATCTGAGCGCCATCATCTCGCTCCAGACCATTGCGCTCCTCGGCATTGGCGACGACCTCTTCGATATCCGCTGGCGACACAAGTGGTGGATCCCCGGCCTCGCCTCCATCCCCCTCCTCGTCGTCTACTTTGTCGACTTCGACGTCACGTCCATTGTGATCCCCGTCCAGCTCCAGCCCTACCTCGGCGAGCTCTTCGATGTTGGCGTCTTCTATTACGTCTACATGGCCTGTGTCGCCATGTTCTGCCCCCAGAGCATCAACATGCTGGCGGGCATCAATGGCATCGAGGTCTCACAGTGCGTCGTTGTCGCCCTTCTCCTCGCCTTCAACGATTGCCTCTATCTCTTCACCCCATATCCCCACCCCGCCACCGACTCCCACCTGTTCTCTCTCTACCTCCTCCTCCCCTGGATTGGCGTCTCCTGCGCCCTGCTCTGCCACAACTGGTACCCCGCCAAGGTCTTTGTCGGCGACACCTACTGCTACTTCTCCGGCATGGTCTTTGCCGTCGTCGGCATCCTCGGTCACTTCTCCAAGACGCTCGGCCTCCTTCTCGTCCCCCAAATGTTCAACTTCCTCTACTCGTGCCCCCAGATCTTTGGCCTCGTTCCCTGCCCACGCCACCGCCTCCCCAAGTTCAATGCGCGCACCGGCCTCCTGGAACCCTCAATCACCCCCTGGTCCCCTGAACGCCAACCCCACCCTCTCGTCGGCCAGGTCCTGCGCCTCCTCGCCAAGCTCCACCTCCTCAAGGTCACCACCGACGCTCAGGGGCTCTTCGTCGAGACGAGCAACTTCACTCTCCTCAATCTGTGGCTTGTCTGGCGTGGACCTCTGCGTGAGGACCGCCTCGCCTGGGAGGTGACGCTCCTCCAGCTCTCAGTGGGTCTCTTCGGCTTGTTCGCCCGGCACCGCCTCGCTCTGTTAGTATTTAAGGAAGACAACTGGGGCACTGTGCGCCACGGATGAGACATGAGTTTCGAGTTGCACAAAGAATTCACAAAAGGATCCGCCATCGACATGTATACGTACTAGAATAGACGAAGCAGGTGGGGATGGAACACGCGCACAAATGGGAGCGAATAGCTTCTGCAACTGATTAAAAAATGATACCCCAACACAGTTGATAGAGCACATAAGAGAACATCACATTCAAACAACGAAACCACAGACCTATAAAAAGCGGATGCAAAGGTCATCCATTAAAAATTTCATGTTCATCATGTCAAGCCGATCTGCATCGGTTAAGACTTGTGAAAAATTCTGGCCATGGCTAGAAATACAAGAAAACTGCCAAAACACGGCAGAGCGGCGTCATCTCCTTCCAGTCATCCCATAAAACCCATCCTCTTTCCGAGAGAGCCCTGACGACATAAAACATTGGGCTCAACCACTTAGAGCCACTGACCGTACGTACATGGACATAAACGGATGCCAGAAGGGGAAGACAATGCCAGGAATCCGCTGGCCACCACGACGAAACCTGATGCGACATGCCGAGATCCAAAGTCCGATGGATCTCTCCACATTCGCGCAAATTCGCCCATCCCAGCCTAGTACCCATGTCCATGTTTCCGTGTCCCTCTCCAAACGCCAATAATAAGGGTGTCATCCGACGTACCAGCCACTTTATATAAGAATAACAGAACTCCGGGCTTTTGTCCACCCAGTCGGATTACTCCGAAAAAAAAGCAACAAAGAAAATTGCACCTAACTTCGATAAATATACGTACAGACCCTCCGTACAGTTATAAAGCACCGTTGGTTGTCGGGACTACTGCAGGAGCCACGTTCTCGCCTGATTTTTCTACCGAGGGCGAATCGAGAATGATGTCAACTTTCGTATCCTCGGCGCTTGCGATGCTCGGCTTGATCACAGTGGTGCCCCCAGAGGCTTTTCCGGCAACCTTGTTCATCCGGCGACTCTTCGTGTAGTCGCTGAGGCTAAGCTTCTTCTTGATCGGGCTAGGATGAGCGGCGACTCCATTGGCTGCAGTCTGCGCAAAAGGGCTGGCATGGTTTCCGTTGGTCAAAGGTGATTGAACCGCTGATCCCGATATCAACTGCGGCGTCGTGGCAGTGTGAATTCCGAGACCCGTGTTATCAAACGCGGGCACTGGTGGCATCTGAACACGCAGATCTGGTGTCGTCACCTTGATGGAGGTAGCCGCTACATCACTCGCTGAAGATTCGAGAACGGGTGTAGTGGCCAAGACCGAGGGTGCATCTGCCATAGACAAGTCATCGCCTTGTGAAACTGGAGATGGTGGTTCGGCCTCCGATTTAGCCATAGTGGGCTTCTGCTCAACGGTCGGCGAGCCAAGGTCGATGTCTGTGCCATTTGAGACTTGGGTGGTGACTGATTGTCTGCGGCGCACCTCATAATCGGACCGCACTTTGTGGCGATTGTTCAGGAGACGCTTCGAGAGAGAGATGATGCGCTTCTTTGGTTGGGGGGATTTCTTAGGTTCGCTGAACCACTCGCCTTCCACTGGATCGGTTTGCACGGACGCATTGCAATATACTACCTTAGGGGCGGTGGAAGACTGGCGTGACCGGCTGACCGAAGACTCTTGTTGAGAAATCGAGGACTTGTGGGCGAGGTTGGGCGACCGGGAGCTAGTTGGTGAACCAGACTTGCTTCGGCAAGTACCAGAGTCAACGTAGTTTCCTTGGGATACTGTTGACCCAGTTCGAGGCTTCGTTTTTGACGAGGTGGTGGCATTTGTGCCATCGGAAACACGCTTCTTCTTCCTCGGCGGTTGTGCTTGTTCCATGCGGCGAAACGAGTCCTCAACCATGGCAACCTTCCGCTTGTCCCGATCTGTCGGCTCAGTCAAGATACCCAGTTGGTCAAAAGAGCCTTGCCGCAAGGGAGTCATGTCCCGACTTGGTGGCTTGCTGCGCGACGACCCTGATTGAGATCCTGCATCGTGATCCACACCATCATCAATGTGACCTTCGCTAGCGGCTCGACTGGTGGTGGCCTGGCTTGTACTTGTAGGTGAGATGGCCTGGGTCTTGGGTTTCCGCTGCTTCTTCTTGGGTTGGGGGCGAGTCTGTGCTTTTTCGAAGAGGTATTGTCGATGGAATCGGGCAAAAGCGCAGTTGTTATCTAGATCGCAAGCGCACCCGCCATACTCGGAGAGAATCCGATCAATCCAGTTTGAGATGGCGTTGTATTCGGTCTCGTCCAAGCCCGTTTCTGCATTTGTCGAGGAATCGTCTTCGCTGAGGCCAAGTAGATGGAGCCATCGAGTGTCGATGCTCTTCTCCAATCGGAAATCCCAAGGGAGCGTGATTTGTTCGTTGGGAGAGATGTGGCGGTCGCTGACGATCCAGAAATGATACTCGGAGCTGTCGGAGAGGTACGTGTCTAGTTGCGCGTTGGGCTTGCAACTCCGACGTACGTAACGGGCGAGCGATCCTTCTTGCCTCGTGTCGATGTAGAGGGGGAGAACTGGGTGGAAGAAGACGAAAGGGAGGGGAGAGGAGACGTCAGCCCAGAGATTCTTAGCATCGGCGCAATAATCTTTTTGGAAGCCTATTGCGCCATTCAATTCAACGAGAGGCACATCCTTCTCGATCGGCGTGGTGGAGTTGAGGAATCGCCATCGAAGAGACTTGCCATCCTCAAGTGATCGTGTCGTATCCTTGAGTTCGAGCTTCGGCTTTTTTCCCTCAATGTCTGAGGGTTCGGTCTGAAAAGCTTCCGAGTGTGTGCGACCTACCTCATCTCTCATTGTATCCGGCTCGCGAAGCCAACGAGAGAGAGCGGTGGGAATGGCGAGGCTCGCAAAAGCATTGTTGTGGGTATCTGGTACGTCCCTCGTGTTGTACAAATCGTAGAATCCTTGGGAGTAGTGGTGGATAAGGAAGTCTTCAGGGAGGTCGGGTGGAGTGGTAGCAGGACTGGGAGGATGGGTAGGAATAGATCGTGCGTTTCCATACGAGGGGCTTCGCTTGGAAGGCAACGAGCCGACGGATTGTGATGATCGGTGCGTGTGTTTTGACTTCTTAGAGGGTAGGGCGTGGTCATTCGGGCTGGTGTGTTTGACGGTCTCGTGAGAGCCATTCTGACCGTTTATTTGGAGCTCGTTAGGTTTCGGTTTTTTCTTGTGACTTTTCGATGGAGGCCGCTTGGTTTTCTTGTCAGCAAGGGCTTCATTCGGACCCGCATTTCGGAGTCGCAATGTCCTCTCGATGGCTTTTTGGCGATCGAGAGGACGCGGTTTGCACTCTGCGCACGAGTGAACAAAGTCCTCGCGGATGGCTTCGTCTCTGTTGTTGGGATAGAAGCAGTCAATGTGCTGCCAGGTATCGCAGGTCTCGCAGTAGATTGTGTTTCCATCATCGTCAGTAAAGTTGCAAATACACTTGATGGTGTATGGCTCTTCTTCCACCGTCTCGACCTTGTGGGCGACGTCGTCCTTAACCGCCGGGCCCTGAAGTACGGGAGGGGCAACCGGACTAGGAGCCGCGGGCTGGATGGACGGCGAAGTCGGTTTGTCTGTCATCATCTGTCGTGGACCTCACGAGGTAGAAGATTGCGTGAACTGGTTACGGTCGCGGTCTTTGGGGCATGACGGCGCCTGCTACGACGCGCGCCAATGAGACCGAAGGGAGGCGGTGCGAACGATAACGGCCACCGAAAGTCTCATACGGCGTGAGGATACCGGCGCGGTCGGGCGATCGAGCGGTCGGTGAATCGTAGGCGTCGGCGGAGGACTCGAGTCGAGGGGGAGCGTGGCCGTCAAGGGCAGAGGGCGAGCGGCGGGTCGAGGAGGAAAAGCAATGTGGCCCGAGGAACGTGACGGTCGTCTAGAAGCGAGATATGGGGTGCTGGCACGGGTCGAGGGCGCGTTGGGGACGCGGTCGGGCGGTTCGTGTTTTCGCAAAACTCGTTGTGATCCGCCACGAAGAGGTTGAAGGTGGCCTGGGAGGACGAGTGGTGCGCGGGTGGGGAGGCAGGCTCGGTGCGAGGCGAAAAAAAGGTGGAAAAGAAGGAGGAGGATGAGACTACTCAACCACAATGCCCAGGCAAGGAGGGGTGGGAGTGGGAGTCGAGGAAGAAGGTCGAGAGGGAAGGGATCGTGGACTGCACGAAGAATGGGTAATGGGTGATGGGGGAGGAAGAGTGATGGATGGGGAGGAGCGACAGGGCCGGGTGCTTTGCAACAAGATGGGTGCGGTGCCGACCTGGGCAAACTGTCCTGGGGTTGGCTCAGGTAAGGAAAAAGGTACGTACCCTGGACTTGACCTCGACCCTCCCGCGACCCTCGACAGTCACCAACCAGCGCAGCGGCGCTGCTCGCCCACTCACCACCGAGAGCTGGGAGGGGGAGGACTCGCCTCAGCAGTGGCAGTGGTCGCAGCAGTACCAGGTAGCAGTGGCAGCGGCAGCGGCAGCGGCAGTGGCAGTGAGACTGGCAGTTGCAGCGGCCACTGGGCCACTGGTGTGCTCTTCTCTCAGTGAGTGCGTGCGTGCGTGCGTCTTGCTTGGTGCGTGCTGGACCTTGTGCTCGTTTTGGCTGGGCGAGCCCAGAGAGGGGGGGAAACTGGGGACGGGACAGGAAACCCCCAGAGACAGACGGACGAGACAGGACAGAAAGAGAATATGGCGCTAAACCCAACCTTGAATGGCGGTGGATTGGAAATCTTACTAGTCATGGTGCATCGCGCCTTTGGGCCTGAGGCCACCGCACGGCGCCGGCTGCAGGTGAGCCCGCTCGCTGCCCACTGCCCGCTGCCCGAGGCCAGGAGGGGGATCCGGGAGACAGTGAAATTGCGGATGGTGAGAGACACGAGCGGGAGGCCAGGCCATGGGCGCGGGCAGGGGCGCTGGCGGGCGGCTTCGAGAGGCTGGCGGGACCTGAGAACCCGAGAACCTGAGAGAGGGCGGGCTGGGCCATGCCATATGATGCCCCCCAAGACGGCGATGTTTTTGGGCGGGCACTAGGAAAATCGAGACGGTCGAAGGCACGGTATAACGGGGAGCAAAGGGAGTTGGGAGGGGGCTTCACCAGATTTTCAAGCAGGGTGAGTGACGACGCCGCTCCGGGACGAAAACCAGGCAGACCTCGCCTGACCAAACAGCTCCGACAGCGCAAGCGAGAGAGGCGGCCGGAGCAGCGAGTGGTGAGTGGCTGAAGCCTGGCGACTCTCCTGTGTTCGTACTTCGGTATCGAGTAGGCTGTGGGAGCCCTGACTGCCTGAGTGCCAACGCAAGTGATCCTTGGGGCCATATCTTCCTCACGGATGGCGGATGATGATTGGTGGACGCTTGAGGATGAAAGAGGGGGCGAAATTGGCACCCGCCACGATTTGTCCTTGGTGCGAAGGTATGGCGAGGGGTGAGTGACTTGGGGCGACTTGGGGCGAGCCACACGGCCGCCGAGGGAGCCGGCGTCGAGCGTTCCACCGTCTCTGCTCAGTCTCTCCTTGTACGTACTGCTTCTCCTGTCGTGCTGTACGGCCGCCGCCCTGTGGGTGCGACAGAAACAAGGGCGAGCTCCATCCTCGATGCCCATTGGTCGCAGCGACAGGGAACAAGCTTCTCGCGTCTCTGCGCGGGCTTCTGCGCGGGCACTGCTGTTCTGGGCCAACCAGCTCAACTTGCCCCTACAGCGTACAGTGCACAGTACCTGCGCGCCAGTAGGAAGTCTCCATCATGGTTTCAGCAGGGAGAGGTGCAGCAGCTGTAGTGGTGCGTGATGGTGTTGGGTGTCGCGTCATTACGACCGCACAGTGGGGAGGTTGTGAGCAAATGGCGCCGAGGGTTGGCGAGTCGAGGCGCTGTATTCGTACCTGGGCAAGCGACGGGACGGGCGGGTTGGGAAAGGAACGTCGGTAACTGTACATCCATGTACGAGCCGTCACCTGTGTCTCTGGGAGACTCACAAACTGGGACGCGTGTCTTACCATGCAGCTTGTACAGACGCAATACACCCGTCCCTTCCATGGGCCTCGTACTTAGGTAGTCTGCACATCGGCGTTCAATTTCAATGTGACTGCGCATGTTTGTTGTTCTTTCAGAGACCTACTAGCCCAGCGCAGTGCCACCGCCAGGGGGGGTAATTTGCATGGCACGGCACCTGGAACCTGGCACTTCTCGGCCTCACAAGATGCGAGCTCGTCGGCCACTATGATGATGAAACCGCGATTACCAGACAAGGCTGCCCGGGCATGATGCGTGCAACATCATGCCTCACTGGTGACCACAGCTCCATTCCCATCACCCCTCCCTTCCGGAGAAGCCGCATTACATGCACATACATAGCATAAGGTAGTACGAGCGAGCATGTCGCAGAGGAGGAGGATTCAAACCATCACCAAGCTTGGGCAAAATAAAACCTTAGCTTCACACCACCGCCGAGCCAACTTGGGTGGTCAATGGTACGGTGGGCGGGGTGAGGAGGCCCATCCGGCAAAACGCGTACAGTGCGAAGCATCGCAGACTCGCTTTCGCTCTGCCCTCTCTTGCCTCCTCTGCGACCCGGCACTCTACGACGACCTGGGCCATCCCTGCGCGACAACACGGGTTCTGATTGCTGAGGCCAGCTTGGCAAAATGGGCAAATGCAGAATGTGGCTGCCGTGCCTGCAATTCCCATACCACTTGAAATGACCCGCCCAATCATTCAACGAGCGCACGCCGCCGGCTCCTAGGTCATCAAAGGACCTTGCTGCTTATGTCTAGCTTCAAGCGCGTCTCACCATCCTTAGCCGGCTTATCGACTCCCCCCCTGGCAATAGCTGCCATGCTAAAGGTTTTCCCGTTACGGCGATCCGTCTTAGCTGGCTCTCTCTTCTTCGAATGCTGGTCCCGCGAACCTGGCTTGTTTGGATGGATTCTATTCGCTGTCGCGCCGCCTGCTGCCGTGTTAGATCTTGTCCGTGGTGACAAGGTTCCTCCGGAAGTGCCGAGGTTACCCCTCCCTCTGGTCGCAAAGACCTGATCCCTTCTTCATGGCCGTCGTCGAGCGACAGTCCACAATGAAAGAGGGTTGTAAATCAAAAATTACACGACCCATGGCCCCGAAGGACAATGGAGCGCAGAACGACACCACGATGTGCAATGCAGGCCTCCCACGCTGAACTCCCCCATTCATGATCGGGGGCAAAGTTCTTCGCAAGGTAAGTATGAAGAAGAAAGAAGAAAACAAGCAAAGGAGGAGGACGAGGTATGAATTTATAGTGGGAGATTTTTAGTGGCCCGTGCGCTGCATTTCCCGGTCAACGGCTCCCGTCACGGTGCTTGGGGCGGGAGCCGGCAGGCAAGAGGCTGGGCAAGCTGGAGCCTGGACTTGATGACAGGCCTGAGGCATGTGCAAGTACCTGATCGAACGTTCCAACTTTTCAGCAGCAGTGAAATATGTGTCGTAGTTGAGACGTCAATCAAAAAGCAAGATGGACTGTAAAAGGTGATGCAAACATCCAGATCAAGGAACAGTTTCGAGAACCCGATGTGCCCGCCCACGTATGGACGAGAGAGATACGCTTGACAGCTCTTCAACATCTAAGTCAGTTACTTGGAGCATCTTCGGTTCCTATGAACCACTACCCCTTCGAAATACCTTGCGACAAGCTCCGACGGGATCTACCATGAGCTGGTACTTGCTTGGTACCTAGTAACCACTTACGACCAACATGCTCACATGGATGGTCGATTGAATACTTTATGCGTCTGTTGAATTTCAACCTAAACCACGAGCCATTCTTATGTTTAACTACACCACAACAGAGAACTGCGTATTCTTCGTCAAGGTGCGATACTCGAACCTACTAGTAGAGCTCACCCTCGAATGAAGGAGTTTTCTAGACGGGTAGTCTCAACAACAAGCCCAGCAGTCAATGGCCTTACACAAGAGTACCAACCCAGCCGATGTTCTGCAACAAGAATCAATCACCATATCGCATCGTTGGGGAGTAGATTGAGGCCACTTAAATGGCGTAGAACCCTTTCTTAACCAAGGGAGCACTTTCGAGAGGAAGTCAGCCGCAAGAAACGTGCTGATGAGCTGCTGTAAACGGTGACCAAAAAGCCAGCGACAACGGTATCACGATTGCGCGATGAATCGCAACAAAACCCATGTTTCCAATCCTATACATTCGTCTGTCAGGAAAGAGAACGACTTTCAGATTGTCCTTGCTAAACGTTTGACGGAGTTCTTGTCATTATGTTGACTGCTAGTGCCCTGCACTCCCGGGTAGGATTTTGCTTTCATTGACATCTTATTTGCGAGCTGAGGTTGAGAGAATTGACCACAAAAACGAGAAGCACACTCTGTGCGAAAATCCAGGTGTTCTTCTGCATATGAGTTTGCAAGGTTTGACGCCCAGGCCTGAGTTGTTAGTGTCGGTCTTCTTAGGGGACCCTTGGGATGAATTGACTTGGGTCAAAATAGTTTCACAACTTCATTCTACAGGTCTGTATCCGAGGCTAGTTAAGAAGTATGGCTAGGAATAGACAAAGAGTGTGCCGCTTGCGATCATATGACTACCGGTCATCGCGCCAGTGGCGCCGAGGGCTGCAAAAGAGAAAATGTTCATCACCACACCGCCTGGGAACAGCTGAGAGCTAACTCATCTGACTAGACATAGTCTTTGAACGGGACTGCTGCGTGGAACTGCATGTTTCCAATCACCCGAATAAAGCTATGACCAGTTGTTTTTATCTAAGAGCTCCGGTCAGGATAGGGTCGCAGATATCCTGGTTTGATCCCGAAATAACAATATTAGTGAGGCTGACCTCACAAGCAAGCCAACTTGACTACTCCCTAGCTCTTGATATCTCAAATTTAAAAAAAAATGAACTATAGGCACCTTGTGTGCTTGCGAATATGTTTTCTAGGCCTGATCAGATTTTGGCATCCATCTACCGAAGAGCTTCAGTTATTGGTGTTCCCGGACTCACCTTCATCTGGGACTTGCACCGCGAGCAAGTATATTAGCTAGCAACTGTAACGAGCTTGTAGTCGTTGATATAAAGGCAAACACGGCAGCATGTCCCACAAAAGACTCGAGGAGACTTCGTCACTTCGAACTAAGCAGTGATTACACTGTGCTCCGCATTCACATTATTCATATCCAGGTAGTCAAGGTATTGCATTTGCACTCTAAGAGTAAGGGGATGCAGCTGCAGTAGTCATTGGACGTTAGGCTCGGCGGAGCACACCCAACGCAACTATAGCACAGCCAAGGCAGACAATCAGGCAGAGTAGCATACTTAAACGAGGCGTTCTGCACATTTGAGTATTGTATTTAATCAAGCTTTAAAAACCAGCGTTATTCTGCTGCTGATTGCGCCGAATTGTATACGCTCCATTTCGCTCCGCACAACCCAGATCAGCATCTAAGAGACCTCCTTACCATGGTCTTGGGGGCTATGCCAAGCTCACGGTGGGTGCACACATTGTCCTGAATACCCAATACAGTTTTGCCACGAATTATACTAAACCTGTGCTCATCTCAGGGAGACGTTGAGATGTCAGCTTTCGACCAACTCAATATCGCAGCCCACGTCCCTCGCATTGGTAACCGCTTCACGAGAGCAATCCCTCCACCATCCAATGCTCCGCAGATGGGCCCTGCCGGAAAAAAGAAGCCTAGGGGAAGTGCTATAAATCCCACCTCAAGCAGTCCTGGCCGCAGTGCCTCCGCGATTCTGGACGACTACTTGCAACGCCCTTCTGAACTTCCAGATAAGTGGGCGAGTCACGAAAATGACAAAGATTCATCCAAGAACTCCTGCTTATAGCGAAACATGACTTCGAAACCGCTGGTAGCTTGACATTTTATCCTGTAGTAAAGCCCGACGATTCAAAGCCCGGAGCATCTCAGCCTCTCGGCCCTGTAATTCACGGAAAGGATGCACCTAGTCTAGTAGTTAGGTAAAAGAGGCACCAGAGGCGAGCCGATTCTCTACTGAGCCCAGCACTGAAAGGTGGAAGAATGGTGTGACCACCATATCACAATGTTCACGTGTTGTTCTGCTCAAAACTACATGATCTTTTTTATCATGCTGATGTAGTGATGGTGTGCCATAGTCGCTCTCCGACACAAGACAACTGCTCGAATGGTGGATGCATAGATAGCATGAGAAAAGAAAAATCCCCCATGAAGCAAGAGGCACTTTTATCAAGATCTAAGAGGAATCTCATCAAGGGGAGTTGTGCTTGTGCCGTGGAACTCAATACCTACCCTACACCTCCTCAGGGATTACAAACGTTAGCGCGATTGCAAGGGGTGACTGCCATCCTCATTGGCAAAAACGAAGAGTCTGTATTCTTACCTCTAGGCCTTTATTGTTTACTACTGTAACACTGGCATCGGAGCTCGGAATAACATCTCATTGTGGGATCTCAGGTGGCAAGTCTTGCATAACATGCACCTAACGTTTGCCACCCCTGAGGAGGTGTAGTTTTGATCTGATAAGACTTGGTGGTGGGTTGCGGCCCGCCCCATCTGCTTCAACATCATCACGCCAAAACAGCAAATGTATTGGATATGCTCGATTAATAAGTGGGATCTTGCGGTAACGGATAAAAGAGTGGCTGGGGACTCATTGACCATGCCAACATGCCTCTTCCGCTCGCTTGGCTCATCCCAGACACAAGGCGCCTCCGCCATCTCGATCTGCGGTGAAGTCGAGACACGGGTATGCCAGGGCCGTGCGTGTACTTCGTATCTCTCCGCTCAGAGGTCGAGAGCTCAATCGAAATGGATACGTCAGTCTCACGGAAGTATGAATCGTGTACGAATAGGCCCCCTTGCCCAAAGGCGTCATCCTTGATTGTCGCTAATTCGTCAGGGCGCCACAGTCAGCATTCTTGCTTGTCCGAGGCCGGCACAGCTGGAGGCTGGGAGATAAGTACGTACCCCGGACTTTCCGCCTGCAGGTTTTTGGCCTGTGGCTGCAAGGCGGTAAGGCACCAATAGTTCCCCAGCCGCCCCCTCAGACTCCAATCAAAGTGGAGCGCGGGTCCCATGACGCATTCAACACCAAGCCACTCGCCATCATCCTGCCCTGATAACGGCCCTCATCCTCACCTTGCCTCACCATCATCCAACCCATCGACCTCTCTTCTCAACCCAACTAACCAAACCCATCCCGAGTTGACCGTTTCGAATACTCCGCGATGAGAATCTCCACCGTCACGGCCTGCCTGTCCGTCTGCCTGGCACCGGCCGCGGCTCTTAGTATCTTCAATGGCAAGGCGCCCGACGTCGCTGTCAACGACGACCTCAAGATTCCCGGCGACTCGCCTCTCGAGCTCTGCCCTGGAGACCACGCTGCCGACCTCATCAAGATTGACAGCGTTGATCTGTCGCCCAACCCGCCTCAGCCGTACGTCTACCCCGCTTCGCAACAATTGGCGCTGAGACAAGGAACTGACCTGATAACAGTGGCAAGGAGTTGATCATCAAGGCCGAGGGAACCGTGAAGCAGACTATCGAGGAGGGTGCTTACGTCCTGCTGACCGTCAAGTACGGCCTCATCCGTCTTATCAGCACCAAGGCCGATCTGTGCGAGCAGATCGGAAACGTCGACCTCGAGTGCCCTGTCAAGGCCGGCAAGTTGGAGATAAGCAAGAGTGTTGACCTCCCGGCCGAGATCCCCCCTGTACGTGTTTCACCCATCTTCCAGTTTGTTCCCTCTCTAACACTTCTGCAGGGCAAATACACCGTGCTCGCCGACGTCTTCACTGCCGAGGATGTCCAGATTACCTGCCTGACCGCGACTGTCCAGTTCACCAAGACCAGTGGTTTCTTCGGTGGCGACCTGTGATGGAACAATGCACCAGTAGATATGACAGCGTACATTTGGGAAACTCGTTTAGCCTGGGAACTCTTTCCAATGGGTATTGTTCGTTAGGAGTGGATTAGTTTGGCGATTTTCTTGCTTTCATTTAGCATCTTTTAACGGCTTAAGAATCAACTTGGGATAGCCGTAGGAGGGAATTAGTGGATTGCAACCCCTTAGCATTAAGCATGCAATTATGCCTCAACACCAAATCGACCGTACAAGAGTTGCAATCTCGCCTTGCGATCCAGTGCACATCCTTCTATCCACCTTCCTCTGCCATGTTTCTCGTGTGATTCCCACTCCCCATGTGCCCAAGTCTCTTACTCTCCAAATAGTCGTCGCACTCGTCGCAAAACACTATCCTTCTCGGGGTCGTAGGGATGGTCCTTGCTGGGAATCTCCAGCACAGTGGGGAAGGCTGCGGTATAGGAATCAATTCGGTGTCGGATTCGATCAGCGACCTGTGAACGCATCAGATGACTGTAATAAATAAACGGGGAAGGATACTGCGACTGACGTGCTGGTTGATCAACACGATACCGATATCCTTTCGTTCCTCGGTGAAGTTTACGAAGGTAGATTCGATGGCGGCGGTCTCGGTCTTGTTGTCGACCACGAGAAAGTTCTTCTGCGCATCGGCGCCAGTGGTGACATGCTGCACACTTAGTCAGATCCCAACCATGATGTCTCCCAAACCTAGAAAGGTACTCACGCCGATGCCCGCGAGAAGCAGTCCGGTTACCGAGTCCTAAACACAGGCTACGTCAGCGGGACTGGCGCCCATGGAAACGTAGCTAGGGAGCAGCCCTTACCTCGTCGCCGATGACGGCGAGGAACTGTCGGTCTTTGAAGTCTGCTTGTGAGGCCATCTCAACGATTGAGAGCGGGATCGGGGGACCTCGGAGTGTGTTGGAATCCCTTGATGGAGGAGGATCGCGGAGAGAGGATCACAGGCGGAAGGCGGAAGACGCCTGAGGCTCCGCGCCGGCTGGTGAAGCTCTGACCACCGCCCCGCGCCGGCCGCCTTAGCCCCCTGCAGTTGCTGGTCACCACCAATGGCTCTGCCCTCACAAACGTCTGCTAAGTAAACAACATTCAGCCCAGCGCCGCCTTCGCTTCTTCTTCTTCCATTGTTCCCCCGATCCCGCTCTCAATC
>JABSTB010000129.1:0-23288 GCA_013756995.1 Neonectria neomacrospora
CTCCACCTATCCTCGGCGCTTCCATCTTCACCACCATGTCCAAGGCCACCTTCGCTACTATCGCCATCGGCGCGGGGGCGGAGACGAAGTTGGCGGTTGTGGGCGGAGGCGTAGCTTGCTGGATCTCAGAGGTCTTGCCGCCCCGGAGGGAGTATAGCGCGGCGGTGAAGGCAGCGCCGCCTCCCGCGCCGATGGCGATAGTAGCGAAGGTGGCCTTGGACATGGTGGTGAAGATGGAAGCGCCGAGGATCGGTGGAGTTGTCGGTGAGAGGGAGAAAGGAGGAATCGAATACAACTTCGGAGGACTAGAACACGGGACAAGAACGGATGTCGCGCGGAAGGTCACGAGGAGAGACGGGTGGCCCAATTGCACGTCGACTGGGAGCCTCGTGATGTCTTGGATTCAGCAGGCTGACGCTTCCTTGAGAGCTTGGCCTTTGGAGCACTGAAACCGACACAAAATTTTGGGCGCGTGAAAGTTGGGGAGCCGGGGATTTCCCGCGGATAGTAGATCAAGGGTCCTGTCCGGATCGTGGGGGTCCACCGGCATTGACGTCAGTAGGCTGCGAGCTTGGACCTGGAGGGATTGCGGAAGCTAGATAGAGCTCCTGCGGCCTGGAATGTAATCTAGACTGTCGGGTTATCTGATTGACTGTGTGATAAGATGCTATACCTCCTCAATTATACGTTCGTAGTATCCGTGTATATACTAGTCTAATAGGCATTGATGAGCTGGTAGGATGTAAGTGAGCTAGGGCCGGAATCGTCCATGCCAGCCCTTGAAGACGCTGGACTATTCCAACCGGGTCTTGAGCATCCCCTGAAAGCTCGAATGCATCCTTCCGTTGTTGGTGTCACCACTTGCGTTGGATTTATTACAGCTGGGGAATGCCACAACCAGCCTCGAGGCCATCCGGGTGTTTGTTGCACAATGCCAAAATTGGCCAAGCCGCGAGATCCGCCGTGTCCGCAGCTCTGCTCGACCAACCATACCAAGGGGGCGAGTCTAGACTCCAGGTTCTCGTCCTCTGCCTAGTTGAAAGTGTTATTGTCGATAATTCTGCGATCTCTCTAGGCTTATCGTAACGGGGTACGTGTGCTCCTGAATGGTCACAGACGAAGCCCCTCGATCGGCTTAACATTCAACCCCCTGTGACACCAACTAGGGGCATGTCGTACAGTATTTACACTGAGGCTCGCACTCGGCCCAATGATGACGAAATGCTGGGGTTTGATTCGCTGCCTAAGCTGATACTGTTTTAACGAATGCAACGATCTCGATTCTCTCCTCCACCAGAGCATAAACCTCCTGTTAACTTCCAGAAGGTGCTCAAGACGCTCTGTTTTC
This sequence comes from Neonectria neomacrospora, assembly GCA_013756995.1. Lineage (NCBI taxonomy): Eukaryota > Fungi > Ascomycota > Sordariomycetes > Hypocreales > Nectriaceae > Neonectria > Neonectria neomacrospora. Next base: position 1,349 of record JABSTB010000129.1, read on the forward strand.
GCCAACCCGTCGCATCCGGGGGTAGAGACAAATAATGTCGGAGCATGGGCCCATTTATGGTGTCAGCATCACGTTCCCAGTGGATGAGACAGCGCTGGGGGCGTTTCGATTAGCGTTCGGCGTCTACTGGGAGTGGACTCTTTCACTGTAAGGTTCCCCCCGTGGCTAGGGCCAGCACCGAAGATGGCACCGTTCTCGGACATCGCTTTTCCTGCCTGGATGTCCATCTATTTTCAAGCACACTTTATTAGGTAGAGCACCGTTCAGGACACACATGCACTCATATGTCTCACCGAAAATCTATCGGTTTACGAGGGCCGATTGGGCGTGCGGGTGTCACATCCAATGATGAGTCGACATTGACAGGAGGTGAGAACCCTGAGGGCCAAACCTCCACTCCAGCGCCCCTTCAGCCTTCACCGGTGACCCAGAACACCCAGTAGCACGCCGGGTGCAGCGTCCTTATAGCAGGATGAGGCCACTAACATTGACCACTGGGGCTCCCCCCCACGCGCTATGCGCACTCGAGACTCAAAGTGAGGGTTGGTAGGTCGAAACTGGGAAGCCCAGGCGGAAAGTACCTTTATGGCCATTGTATGAACGTTCCTCCCCCCTTGTGTCCGTGGGTGTGAGTGCTGGATTGCTTGGCTTGTGATTGACTGAGGCAATCCCACACTGCCTGGTTCCTGCTTTACATCACCACCACCCATTCCCAACATCGGCTCTCTTTGCCCTTCTTTTCCCTTTGTTCACAAACCTCTCCAGAAGAGCTCGACCCAAAAGCTAGCTCGAAGCACTGCCATTTTCGGAAACGTTTGCGTTCTGGTTCTAGTCAAGGCCCCATTCGCCCCCCCAACAGCCCACGAACTACTCCCTCCGCGGACTACGCTCCGCTCCGCGCTCCGCTACAGAAAGACTTCCAACCCACGTCACCACGCGCTTACCCAGCTTCGCCGCACAACGTCATTCTCTCCGTCGACTTCAAGCTCGCCCTCAAATCCGGCCCAAGACTCAGCTCCAGCGTGCTCCCAACCTGCACATGCTATATATAGCCTTTGCCAACTGTCAGGATACACGCCTTCTTCGGAGGTGGAGGAGCGGCCATCGCCATGGCTTTCTCGATGAGAGATCTCGACAATGACACTCGTGGATGGATTATGTGCATTGTCAGCGGCATTGGTGTGTTTAAACCGCATTTTTTTTTCTCCCGCATGGCGACACTCCATCGCTGGTTTGTATTTTGTATCCTGCTGACACTGCACATCTTTTTGTAGCTTGCGTTGTCGGTGCTTCCGTCATCTGCGTCGACCTCGTCGTGCGTTTGTTCCCCGGGAAGCGAAACTTTCGGATCCAGGATAGCAATGGCTTTCTTGCCTGCTCCCTAAGTCTGAGCTTCGGCGTCATGGTATTACTTTCGCGTCTATACGGTTCACGAGCACCTACTAATACTGACCGTTAGCTCTTCTCTGCGCTGTATAGTATGCTGCCCGAGTCCAAGGGATACCTCAAAGGTGCCGACTGGTCTGACCAAGCTGCTGGACTGCTTATGATGTCTTGCTTTGTTGCCGGCTTCATTGGAATCCAGGCCGTTTCGCGGCTGTTGCACCAGCACATGCCTACTCATGTTGTCGACTGCGACCACACCCACGAGGAAACCTCCGGCAAGGACGCACTGGCCGGTCAACAAACTCGCAAGCAGTCCCGTGCAAGCCGCTCTCGCCGTCGAATGTCTCATGGTAGTTCGCACCACCCGATGGATAAGTCAATAACGAGTCTTGAGAATGGCCACACCCATGGCCTCGTTTCGGAAACCACTCCTCTACTTGATTCGGAGCGCAACAACCAATCCCAGGCACTTAGGAGACATGCTTCAGCCCGCGATGACCAGATAACCCAGCAGTCCATCAGTCCTGCCGTGGTGAACCGCAGCCGCGCGACGACAGCCAACTCAAACCCTGAACGAAGATCATCAATACTCCAGGTTCAAAAGCGCGTCATGTCATTTGTCCAGGATACCAAATGCAATTGCGATGAGTCTGGTTCCTGCTATGGATATACAGACCCGTGTGGCCAAGAATGCTTCAAACACCTAAACAGTCGCTCTGCCCATCCTCCTCGGCAACAGACAGTCCTTCGAACCACGACTGGAACCATTCTTCCCAATTCTAGCGTCGCCTCACAGAGTGCTCTTCGCTATGAACACCCTCATGAACAAGCTCACGACCACGACCATGATCATGACGATCATAGCCAGAATAACCACCACAATAACCACCACAGCCAAGAATCTGAGACTCTTGTTAGCCCGACCTTTCGTACCAGCCGGGCTACATCACGAGAACCCCTGGATCCTACGTGCGAGGAAGAGGAGGACGAGAATGACGGGAGTTGCTCGTCCATGGAGGAGGGAGACATCGAGGCACAGCACCACCACCATGTTCCTACCAATGCTTTCCTTTCCATCGGCCTCCAAACTTCCATTGCTATTGCCCTCCACAAATTCCCCGAGGGGTTTATCACCTACGCGACCAACCATGCGAACCCAACCCTCGGTTTCAATGTCTTTATGGCCTTGTTTGTTCACAACATTACGGAAGGATTCGCCTTGTGCCTCCCTCTATACATGGCACTCGGTTCCCGTTGGCGCGCCATAGCCTGGTCTGCCGTCCTTGGCGGCCTATCTCAGCCCTTTGGGGCTGGCATCGCGGCTGTATGGTTCAAACTCGCCAGCCGTACACATATGGCCCCAAATGCCGTCGCATACGCTTGTTTGTTCGCCATCACTGCGGGCATCATGGTTAGCGTTGCCCTCCAACTCTTCGTCGAGAGTTTGAGCTTGAATCACAACCGCAATCTGTGCATCTTCTTTGGGTTTCTCGGCATGGTGCTACTGGGGGTAAGCAATGCCTTAGTCGGGTCTCACTAATACTAGGCTTCCAGTTCGTAGATGCTAGGCCAACATGGTAGTCAAGTTCGATTTGACACGAGGCGTGATAATGGTGTATCATCGCTACTCCTGTATTAGCTCAATCTTTTTGTGTGGAGTTTTGGTAACAATGGGCTTCTGGTTTAGGCTTTTGGGAAACATGTATTGATCTTGCATACACACTAGCTTCACAGTTGACTCGCACCGTGGGGGACGGTTGCATTGGCAGTCCAGGACCATAGACGGGGCGAGGCGTCACGAGCTTGAGTCTGATTGAAATCAAAATTTGCTTTTATTTCTCTCCATGCCGTTAAAACTACTTTTGCTAGTTGTCTTTTCTTGTTTTCGCATATACGTCGTAAAGGGTAGGACAGTCATTGCCGAGTGAAATCGACTGCAGCCGTGAGGCCAGGGTATCTAAATTACATTGCGAGGGCCCAAACACCAACGCCAGTTCTCATATGTATCGTATTATCAAAGTCCCAATGCAGGGTCGATCATGGGATCCTGCTCCTGGGAGTTGCGGGCCAGAAGGAGAATGTTGGCCTCATCCTCTGGCCACTCGTCATGGGCTGGACCGTAGTTCATCTGAGCAGCAAAGATCTCTTCCTGCTGTATGTCCTCGGGCCACGAATCAGGGGCGATGAAGCCATCACGGCCGAAAAGAGGTTGCTCAGTGTCAAGCTGCGTCTGCGAGAGGAAGAGAGCAGGGTCGGTCTCGGCGTTGCCGTCTGAACAGTGGCCGGTTTGGAGGTGGATATCGAGATCGTGGTAGCGGAAGAAGGCCTCGTTACAATGGGGGCACGATATGTTTTGCTTGGCGAGGTTGGTTGCGCCCGAGATTTCGTCGATCAAGTCAAGCTGGGACGACTGCATCTTGGACAACTTGGGGCGTTCTTGACGCAAGTGCTTGTAACGAACATGGTCCTCGAGACGGACTTTTGTACTGAATTTGTCGCCGCAGCCTTGATCGTCGGTCCAACCGACCAGGTCGGCGCTGGCCAGGTCGACTTGTCCACAGACGAAGCGGAAGCCCTCATGGGCGGTGCGGACGTGGGCATTGAGGTTCGACTTCTTCGTGAACTTTTTAATGCAGTCGGCATAGGGGCATGCGATGGTCTTCCGATCCTCAACAGTCTTGCCCGAGTGGTGCATCTCGACGTGCTTCTCAAGTTCCCATCGAGCGGCCGACTTGAAGTCACAGAACATGCAGTTTTGATGTTCTTGGCGAACGTGGGTCTGCAGCAGCATTTCGGTTGTGAACCCCACGCGTTGCTCCGTCCCGTCTGGCATTCTCTTCAAGCCGCACTCGCCGCACCAGAACTTGGCCTCGCCGTGTTCTCGTTCCCGATGCCGCTTCAGAGCTGGTTTGGAGTCGAATGCAGCTTCACAACCCTCGTCCGGACATTGGTGGGCTCTCAAGCCTTGGTGATCCTTCCGGGCATGCTTGTTCAGGGTTTCCTTTTTGCGGAAGCTCTGGCCACAATCCTTACATCGGAATCTCTCCTCCCCTTCGTGAACCGCCTGGTGACGTTTGAGTCTGGTGCCGGTAACGAAACTTTTCCCACAACCCTCTTTGGGGCAAACATGTTTCCGCTCAAGCGTATGGACAGCTTTGACATGTTGCTTTAGGTGCTTGTCTTCGATGTAGTCCTTGTCGCAGCCAGCGTATGTGCACTTAAATGGCCGGGAATTGGTGTGGGAGTTGAGGTGGTCCCGCAATCTGGCGGGGCGGTTGAAGGTTTTTGGGCAACCGGGCCAGGTGCAGGCGAGGGTCTTCAGATCTGAGGGGAACTTTGGTCGGGGAGTTGTGGCACCGGTGTTTGTGGTCATGGGAGAATCGGCTTCGGATACAGACCCGGGAGTCTGAGCAGTGGTGACATCGTCGTCGGGGTCGTCAATGTCTAGATCGGGATTGTTAGCAGAAGAAGACAGAATTGAGAGAACGGGACAACAAACACAAGTCATCCAAGTCATCAATCTGATGCCTTTTGGCTGATGGCGTTTCAGGCGCCGATCCGACAGCGCCGCGTTTACTCATGATGCTCTCATGCCTGGGGCAAGTCGTGGGCGTGGGCGTGGGCGTATGTTGAACGAGTGGGATATCGTAAAGGCGGCAGAATCGGGAACATTTTAAAGGCGGTGTCAAGAAATTTTATGGTGGGTGACGATGCACATTGGGAGGAGTCCGGCGGGCGGGCAGGAGCGCCCCACCATTCGGCTGCCATGAGACGGACCAAAACCACGGACCACCTGCGGCCACCCACACCTCTGGCTTCTAATTAGGCTCTGGTAGGCGCCGGAACATCTTCGGAGGAACCTGATTTTATTCCGTCCTCTTTGGCATTTTTCGCGAAGCTGGACAAAGCCGCTCCAAGGATTGTCTACACATTCGCTTGTCAAGGCAGCCCTTCTCCCCAGCACTTACTCTCGCTCTTCTGAACATTCTCCATCATGTCTGACTTTGGCGATGACGATATCGGCGGTGGCGGGTAAGTAATTGGCCGTGACCCATCCAAAGGCCTTGTCCGTCTAACGCGTTCCTGGCAGCGACGAGCCCATGTACGAAGAGGAGGACGGCAACGAGTTCTACGACCCCGAGGTCCAAGAGGACGAGGATGCCCAACGAAACGGAGACGAGGACAACGTCGTCGTCTCGGGCGATCCCTCCGCCGCGGCGAACGCGCTTAAGGGCGGCGACAAGCTCCTGAAGGACAAGAAGATTCCCGAAAGCGACCGAACAACGACCCCTTACATGACCAAGTACGAGAGGGCGCGCATCTTGGGCACCCGCGCCTTGCAGATCAGGTTCGTTTTGGCTTCTCCCTGGATGTTGCGATGTCAATCGACGTGCTGACGAGGACTCAGCATGAATGCGCCGGTGCTGGTCGACCTCGAAGGCGAGACGGATCCCCTGCAAATCGCTATCAAGGAGATGCGAGAGAAGAAGATCCCTCTGATCGTGCGACGATACCTTCCGGATGGCTAGTAAGTTGAATCGCAGCACATGGCATAGGTATGCTGGGGACCACTAGTGTCGGCTAACGCGGGATGCAGCTACGAGGATTGGACTTGCGAGGAGCTGCTGCAGTGAAGGGGACAGAGACATGGGACGACGAATAGACTGATTGGATTCAAGGCGCATATACCCATCACTTTTGCCTTAGACGACAATCAAGCCGAGTCGGTTCATTCTCTCGTCCTCTCCACCTGTGGACCTGTGCGCGGTGTACTCCATATCCGAGGTCGTTTATGATGTATGAGCGCGGCGTTTGTTATTTTGGCTGTACACTGGAACTAGACAAAAAAGAAGCAAAAAGGCATTGTTTGGGTTACGTGCTGTTGCTGCCCAGGGTGCGCTGTCTATCTCGATGAGACGAGGCCTGCTTGCAGTTCAAGCCGAGATGGAGGTCTCGTGGCCAGCATGCGAACCGATAATGGGATACAGACTTGGCCCTGGTGTTCTGCTAGGTTTCACCGTTGAACGCAAACGAACGAGAATGGAAAAGGCGATTGACTATGGCGCTGGACAATCGAGTGTTGGACCACGGGATACGGGTGCATTAGTTAACGTTGGGTTCAGCCCTCCAGCTTTGGTGTAAGCATGTTCCTGAGCCAAATTCATCAACGAAGTCTACCTCTTTGCAGAGATACACGTGTAACCAGCAATGGAACAGTCGGATAATGTTCATCACGAGACCAAAGTTTGAATGGGATGTCACCGCCGTCGGTGATACTATCGGATAAACATGTCGAGCAAAGCACGAGCCCCGTGATGTCAACTAGTCGTCTCATGTGTCTCAACATGATACAGATCGGCGTGGAACCGGCGTGGAACCTGACGTTGGCGACTCCGCAATGAAATGGGACATGACGGCATCTCACGGGCTGAGCAAAAGGAGCCCGACGTCATTCTTGCTTTAGCCGGGAGACGGCAATCAATAGCGATGAAGGGGAACAGGGAGCAGTACGAAGTAGAGATAATACAGAGGTAACCGAGGGACCGTACGATACCTGACGGTGCAAAACATGCAATGCAGGGACCGAACAGATGCATGCATTGCATAATAACGCTCCTGCGGTCGCGCTGTGGCTGGTTGGGTGTACGACACGACTGGGCCAACCACGAGCCACAACCACGGTTCCAGCCACCGACCTTCTGTTGGCAGCAGGTTGGGAAAGGGCAGGCTCTGCTAATTCGCAGGCCATCCTCGTATCCTCTCCCTTGGTGGGGTTGGTTGGACGCTTGGGCCGGCGGAGTGATTGAGTCAGTCAGTCAGTCAGTGAGCGATTGATTGATCGACTGGTTGATTGATTGATTGTCCATGACATGCCATTTGCCCATCGCCCCCCCGCGCATGACGTCGCCGGGAGGATCCATCCACAGAGCAGAGTTTTGGCCCGTCATACGAGGGCGGAACGGAGGCTGTTTGTCGTTGCAGCTTAATTATTTAAGAGGTTGGCGGTGCATCCGCCGTGGGCTTGAAGGTGGTTGGGATATCCATCGCCACGCTTGATAAACTGCCAAAAAGCGCCCGATCTTAGCTGCAAATTATCACCCACACCTCTCCAGCCTTTTACAAGAATTCCTTCTACTCAAGAAACCATCCCGCATCTCAGACATCCAACCCGCTGCACACTTGCCCAGCCCATCTCAAGCTTCAACCGCCACCATGAAGTTTTCCGTCGCCATCGCAACCCTCGTCTCCGTCATGACGGCCTCAGCCTTTCCCATCCACAAGCGCGAAGTCGGCGGTGTAAGTCTTGCCCCCCTGGTTCTTCCTCCCATTCTCCCATTCTAACACTCAACTCAGGTCCTCATGTGCACCGGCGTCAACGCTACGGGCACCTGCCACTACGACGTCTACGCGCTGAACAAGTGCCACCAGCTCCCAGAGCCGTTCCTGCTCAACATCAACACCTTCGCGCCCGACGGCGAGGACTTCTCCTGCTACCCGCGCGTCACCGGCTGTGACGACATCTGCCGCAGCCCCACGGGGTGCACCTTTGGCGCCGTGGACTTCAACTACGAGCACAAGTACGATCTGGGTGCCATCAAGTGGGACAAGCTGTTCAAGAGCTTCGACTGCACGGCCAAGAAGTGGTCTAGCAACAGCACCAGCACCAGAACCACACCTACCAGGAGGACCGCGTATTAGAAGAGCAACACCCCCGGAAACACCCAACGGGACTACGACACACTCGGGAACGAAGAAAACCACCCATAGATTGGGAAAACGAGGCTTGACGACGGGATTAACGTATTAATTATGCGGAGTTTGGGAAACGGGTCTTTTGCCCTAATTAGGAAGGGCGCGGGACGGAACGGTTAATGGCTTACAACATGGAACGGGGCCGGGAGTTTTTGATTTTTAACCCAGGGAAACGGGCAACAGCAGTGATGAGAGTATTGCATCATTCGAGAGCACGCGGGAGAGGACCCGATCAAGTGCTGTTAATTGCTGGTTACTGCTCGGCAGGCGGAATTGGGAGATATCTCGGCATTGCGGCGATGTGGGGAACCCTGGTAGCTTCCCCTCCTTGGTGAACCCCCGCGCCTCCACTTGTGACGGAGACGGAGCAGCAGCTTGGTCAGGTATCTATATCATGGTTGCTATCCATTAGAAAGCCAATGTTAATTGATTGACCCATCTTGATTCTTGATTCTCTTCCTTTGATCCTCCTCCACCAACAGAGGTTCTCCAACAACCCCAATCTTCCAAAACCACCCACAACCACAACCACAAGACTGCATCATCATGGCTTCCGCCTTCACCACCAACGCCACCATCACCAGCTTCGGCGGCCGCTTCCTCAAGCTCACCCACCAGTCCACGACCACAGGAACCCCCATGAACCTTACCCTCTACCTACCGCCGTCCGCCTCCGCCGCCAAGCCCGCACCGCTCCTCATCTACCTCTCCGGGCTCACATGCACCCCGGACAACGTCACCGACAAGGGCTTCCTGCACGCGCACGCCGCGCCGCTCGGGCTCGCCCTGCTGTACCCGGACACGTCGCCGCGCGGGCTCGACCTGCCTGGCGAGCACGACAGCTGGGACTTCGGCAGCGCCGCCAGCTTCTACGTTGACGCCACCCGCGAGCCCTGGAGCGCCAACTACCGCATGGAGTCGTACCTCGCCAAGGAGCTGCCCGAGCTCGTTTTCGGTGCCTTCAAGGAGCTCGACAAGAGCCGCGTCTCCATCTCCGGCCACTCCATGGGCGGACACGGCGCCCTGACCCTGCACCTCAAGAACCCCGGCATGTACAAGAGCGTCAGCGCCTTCGCCCCCATCTCCAACCCCGTCAACTGCCCCTGGGGCGAGAAGGCCTTCTCCGGCTACCTGGGCGACGACCGGGAGCAGTGGAAGAAACACGATGCCACCGAGCTGGTCAAGAGCTGGAAGGGGCCCCTAAATGCCCTCATTGACGTCGTAAGTCTTGCTGGTCCCGGATAAGACCGACAACGAGCGAAGACACTAACAAACCTGGCTAGGGAACTGCCGACAACTTCTACAAGCAGGGCCAACTCCTCCCCGAGAACCTGGAAAAGGCCGCCAAGGAGGCTGGCGTTGGTGCTCTCGAGGTCAACTACCGAGAGGTACGTCCACCACCTATACCCCTCCCAAATTACCCATTAAGGGCCCACGATGCTAACATAACATACAACCACAGGGCTACGACCACTCCTACTTCTTCATCTCCACCTTCGGCGCCGACCACGTCAAGCACGCTGCCAAGGCTCTAGGCCTCCTTTGACTATCCGCAGAACCACGTCTGTAAGGAATTACACGATGATTTGTCTACAATCCTGAGTATGGATTGATGCTTCACCACATCGGTATATGTGGGACACATCTGCAGCTGCCCTTACCCGGCTGTGGCTTTGAGAGCAGCTTAGCCGTCGAAAATATCAGCGCTGATAAGTTGGGAGTATATTCGTCCGTGAGAGAGGACGCAAAAGTCTTGTATCTCGCCAAGAAATCCAAAATAGTAATAAATGATGAACAGTAATGTCTTGAGCCCCTCTGTCCCATTTCGCTCATCAATGACATGCTCATAGAACACCGCAGAACCCATGACTTTGCTTCCCTCGTCTTCCCATGAATCTGACAACGCCGCCTAGACGAGTGATGGCTAGGAGTAATGATAAGTCGTCACAGTGTATACTCGTAGGTTGAAGATTAGAAGATAGATGGCCCCCCATTTCCCGCATAAACAAATGCTACCCATCAATAACGCATATATCTCTCTCTTTCACTCTTTTTGTCTCCTTTCCACTCCCCATCCTGGTTTTATCTCCTCACGTCTAACTGATCCTGTGGTGGTCGACGACAGGAGGTATTATGGCTTCGCCCTCGAGTTTGGCGCGCTCAGCCTCAGCCTCTCGACGAATTCGATGGTACGCCAGCTTTTCGAAGCGACTGAGGCTCTTCCACCAATGCTGGCCAGCCTCGTGCTCGGAGATGCGATCCAACAGGTCTGCGGTATAATTTCGTACTTCACGGTCCTTGTGGAACAACCCCAATGCGATGTAGAACAGACCGGCGTGGGACTCAGGTGCCACGCTGAGAAGGAGACTGATTTCGTCGTAAGTGTGTATGTGCTTGGAGAATGTTTCGTAGATGTCCTTGCTCTGCCCGGGCGTCAGACGCTGCAAGCGTAGGCGGTCATGCATGTGGGCAAGATCTAGGCCCTTCAACGGCCGGATGGTATAAACCTGGGCGAGGTCCTGAGTCATTTAGTAGGTGCCCTCATGTCAGCGATCATAAGCTGGCTTACCTGGATAAAGCTGTAGTAGCTGCGGGTATTGCGCCAGCCCTCAATCCTCGTGACGTTGCCAGCAAGCTCCTTATGCTTCGCTCCATCGTCGGCCCAGACGTAGCCGTGTCCTTTGACTCCTGCTGGCATCAAGTCCTGATCATCGCCGCCAATGTATAGAGCACTCGCGCCATACACGCTCTCCTCGAATTGAGCGGCGATGCGGGTGAACTTGCTAACCCAGTCCCGCCACTTGGCTCGAATCACACGCTCGCCGTGTCTTGCGGCAATGCTGCGCAGGATATCGGCCACGAACGCGTTGTCACCGGTCAAGTCATGACTAGTGTTGGTAGTGCCACTTGCAAGAGTTGCCAAGGCCGAGTTCTGCTGCTGGAAGTATACCAAGCCTTCAGTGACGGGAGCAGACTCGATCCTGCTACTAATCTTGACTCGGCCACTGGGTAGGTCGCAGAGAATGTCCCACCACTCAGGGTGATGCTCGAATGTGGGATTCGTTACACCGGCAATGAACCCGGGAACATTTAGCAAATCATCAACCTTGGTCAAGTCGGTGTATGGGAATGCATGGCGCGTGAACCCACGCAAGATGCCGCCCGAAGCTAGGGCACATGCAGCAAGAACAGCCTCCGCGACCTCCCCCGAAGGCATGTTGTGGCCTAGGAAGATGATTCTCTTCTGCGTGAGCAGGGCATTGGCTAGAATAATGACAGGGTGCGTATTGACGCCATTTGTCGTCAGATGGGGATGCAGTGTGAAAGGCTGGGGCGACTTGGTGTGCGCATCCGAAAAGTTCTGGATGAGCTTGATGAGGGAGAAATCTCCGACCGTCTCAGGCATGACGGCCACGGGGACTTTGATGGGGATCGGAATGCCCTTGTACATAACTTTGCTCTCGAACTCATGCGTATCGCGGGGAACCGAGTAAACCGACTGGCCGCCCTCGACGTGGGCCTTGGTGCCCGCTCGCGAGATGCCGGTCGGCTTGGGAGGACTGCGACTTACGTCCAATGGCTGGTCGGCCATCTCCTCAGACTGGTCTTCGGCTATCCGCAGCTGGATCATCTGCTCAAACTTCTCTACGAACAGATCCTTGTTGTCGCTGGCCTGGAGCAAATGCCTCTCGAGGATGCTCAACCTGGGCATCAGCGACAAGTCCATAGCGTTGACGGCATCGTACAGCATAGCCAGGGTTTCTGGCACAGGCGATTTAAAATACTCCTCTAGGGCTAGTAATAGTAAGGGCTGGCAAGGGGGAGAGCGGTCAGCACGCGCGTGGGGACGGGGGTGAGGCCGCGAATGTGGCCGGAAGGCTACTTGCCTTGTATATATGCAAGAAAGGATGGCGCGTGCAGATGGCCATGGCCTTGACAACGGCCCCTCGCTTGACCGTCTTGTCATGCTTGGTGTTGACTAGATTCAGCACATAAATCAGGGGCGGGCCCTCGCCGCCCTCCGGCTCGCTATCGGTAGAGGAGTCGGAGTCGTCTTCGTCGTCCCATTCTTCTTCTTCGAAGAGATCGTCCTCGTTTTCCTCCTCGTCCTCGTCGATTATCCCTGCGGCTCTATCACGCCTCCTCCTACGCCGCCGTCTTCGCTCCTCCTTGGCTGCGCTCTCCTCGTCGTCCTCCTCTTGGCTGGTATCCTTGTGTAGGAAGAAGATGGTCCAGTCCTGGTTGCGGGCATGGGCCTGATCGGGCAACATCAGCTCCGCCAACATGTTCTCGTCTCCGGTGATGGCAACGGGATATTGGTGCTCCATAACGGGGCCCCGATCGATATCGAAGGAGGCGACCAGGATATATTCGACATGGTTCTCGGTCGAGCTCCGCGGATACTGGGAGCGAAGCTTCCTCGCTGGTCGAGCATTGGCATTCACACGGCGCGGCGCAGACAGGGACGAGTGGTGCGAAGACAGACCGCTTGAAGGCGTCTTGGACTTGGAGCTCTGGTCGGAAATGCGGTCAGGGTCGTGGCCTGGGGGGAAGGGCGACCTGGACGGTGGAGGCGAGGGCTGTGACATCTGAGAGGTGGAACGCGACGAGGGGAAGGAAGCAAGAGAGGTTCGTCGTTTGGGTGCCGTCACATTGGGATTGTTTCCGTTGCTACTGATGCTGTTGGCAGCCGTCGAGTTGTTGTTGCTGGAAGTCCGCGACATGTTCGGGTGTGTCGACTGGAACGAAGCCATGGCGAGAGCCAATGGGCTGGCGGTCCAGACGCTGGCTGGCGGCAAGAAAACGAAGCCCTGCGCACTGTCGGAGGCCTTGTAGGCTCCCGGTCAGGTAGTGTTGCGACGCGAAGGCCGAGGCGATTCGATGCGGTGCAATGCGCTGCGCTGCAATGCGCTGCAATGCGATGTGCAACCAGGTCGCCAAGCGGCGGTCACTCAAAACCCAGCTCAGCAGGGGGGAAAAGGTGCAGCAACGCAACAAGCTCGCGGCAGTAACCACGGACAACTGGATTGATTCAGAGGCAGCTAAAATCGAGATACGATCTGCCAGTACAGGCCGATCTCCCTTCCTGAGTCCCCTTTTTCGGCTTGGGGGAGCTGGACAAGAAATTGACGGGCGACTGGATTGGACGGATATCGGTGAATTATAGCGATGGTTGATGAGTGGTGGTGGTGGTGAGTGGTGGTGAGTGGTGCTCCAGCCGCCAACCTCCAACCTCCAACCTCCAACCCACACTGACACTCTTCCCCTCCTCCTCAAGCAGCTATCAGCCCCTGAAAATGGTTCGGTGGGCGGGCTTGTGGGCGGTTGGACGCTGGTGGCCCCCTACGCACGTTGGCGTTACAGGGTTGCACCAGGATGGGGACTGTTGGTCTGGCCACTCAGAGCCGCTGATGGTCATTGAGAACAACTGAGAACCACCGGACGCTGCTTAGAGCCACTGGAGTGCGCCCCAGAGCCAAGGCGGTCAAACTCGTGGTCGGAGGGGTCCTGTCGGCAAGCCCCTAGCGCCATGCGAGCGCCACTCCCAGTGGAGGCTCCCAGTCCCTAAGATCAGGCTTGGCTGCCCCCGCCGTTTGTGGCTCATGTGGCTCAGGCAGCTGTTTAGTGGATGTGGCTGGGTATCGTAGTGGGGTAACAGTGCCGCTCTCTAGCGCCAAACGCGGAACGTACCCCAGCCCGGATCCTGATCTCCCTAGCTACCGTTCCGCTGGCTTGGATTTGTTTACTTCGGTCGGCATACAGACGTTCGCATCTGCAAACTCGCTTCGAGTGACGCAACCAAGGGCTCATCACCACACGACACCTCGCTTTTCCGCTCGTCCCTGACGCACACTTCCCCAAGACACTCTCCTGCGGCCGCCCAGACCGTCTTCCCTTCCTCCCCCGCATCACCACCAGCTTTGTTTGTCTGCTTCCGTCCCCGGCGCCGGACCCACGTTCAAGACAATGGTACCTTTCATCAGCGCCCGAACCCTGGCAAGCGTATGCATTCCTACTAACACCGACACCGTCGTTTCCAGTCTGTCCCGGCCTCATATAAACCCTCGCCCCTGGGCTATGGCTCCTCTCCCACCCGCAGCTCTCCATTTCGAAGGCCCGAGTCACCTGCCTCGCCCTCGCCACTTCGACACACGACGCCCAACGGATCCCCGATCAAGGCTGGGCCCTTCGGCAGCACGACGTCCAGATTCGCAAGGCCGACGACCCCGACGAGCCAGACAAGCTCACAGCCCAGCTGGACTCCTAAAGCCAAGTCCACCCACGAAGACATGGTTGCATCCCCTCCGCGAATGGGCGCCGTGCGGCCGCCCGTATCGAAGTCTCTTGAACATGGCAGCGCTCTTTCACAACTACAGCCTGCGCAGGTTCGGACGCTGAGGGATGGCTTCCAGATTCTAGATCGGGACTGTGACGGCGTTGTCAATCGCGAAGACGTCGCCGATATGCTCAACCAACTCGGTAAATAAAGCGTTGCCGCCGATGATATTCAAAGCTGACCTCTTCAACCAGGACTACCTTCTAGCGCATCCGATGTATCGAAGTTCTTTCCCCCATCCGCTCCCCAAACTATTGCTCTCGCAGCCTTCCTCAACTCCCTTGCTGAGGGATTGGCGGCTCTCTCACCCAGCGCCGAGTTACTCTCCGCCTTCTCAGCTTTCGACGATGACGACAGCGGTCAAGTGGACTTGGCTGAGTTGCGAAACGCGCTCCTGGAGACTGCACCAGAGCCCGGCGAGCGAGCAATGACCGCAATGGAGGTGGACAAGATCATGAACGGGTTCACTGGACGACGGGCCTTCAACCGGAATATGAACGCCCACCTGGGCGCCAAACGAGGCGAGGTGTTCAAGTACCAGGAATTCGTCAACTCCATCATGGGCTCCAACGGTGGCTCCGAGAGCCACTCGAATGAGAACTCGGAAGACTGAGCTTCTGATGCGTTTTTGGCTGTTGGGTTCATGTACATTACTGCGTAGGTTTTAGGTTGGGCACCGGGTGGTTGGGAACTTGGTTTGGAAACTGGGAAATGGGCAGCAGGTTTAGTGGGTTTCGATTAGGAGCAATCGTTAAGCAAAGAAACGATTTGATGATCAGGCATGGTAGCTGCCCCATAGCTAGCAAGAAGGGAGAATAACATATAATTGTGGACCATGAGGTATCAACTGCGATCAGTGATTCTCAACGAGCAAGGGGGGAGACACAACTCACCAGGCCCCAGGCAGCTGAAGAAATTGAGCCAATTCATCATGTGGCCCCTATAGTGGTAGTTAACTTAGCTCTAGTCCATGCGGATGTGGAATGCGGACAGGAGAGCGTCACAATTTGTGAACCAGGATGAGTTGTCCCTGAATACATATATTGAAGCTTGAGCTATGGCTAGGGCCGAAGTAATGACGACCGGTTGTTCAATAACTGCCATCCGGTTCTAGCCGTTCTGGGGAGCGGAGTGAGAATAACTGTAATCATTGAACAAGGCTTGACTGAAAGTGTTTCCGATCGAGGAGCATACGTCGAAACAAACAGATCGCTACATAGCCCACCTCAGATCCAAATACTTATAGTATAACTGGTAAAAGGCGCTTGTTGTCTACATTTGATTACAACGTAATTAGTTGCCCCCTCCAGACGAGCGACTTCGCCCAGGCACTGAGAGGAGTTTCCAAGAGCCCACTAACAAATGTGAGAGTAAGTGCCTTCGATAATGTGTAAATTTGCCATGAGATTCGGTTCATTTTTAAATCAGAACTAATAAACCGGCAGACTGGCTAAAATCATCGTCGTAATTGAGAGTGGGAGACGAGTGATTACGTTTTGGTCTAGGAGCTTGCCTGTACGGATATCAGTCTGGGGAAGTAAAATATGCAGTGAAATGTGTACCGGCACAGTCAGTTGCTCACATTACCAAAGAGCTCAAGTTAAGGTAACTATCAACTGGTATTGAGATTGTTGGAATTGTCTGTACTGACAACGCAATTCTTCAGAGGATCCTCTATAGTTAACAGTTAGGTTGCATAGTTAAACCATACTCCCATATCAATACATAAACGATATTAATCAAGTATATGTTAAGTTTCACAATGTTGAAGCTGGTAAAGGGAAATTACTGCCGGTTGTCAGTCATAGAACTGTTGCCTGAGGCACTCATTGCCATAGGCGGCGCTACCCCCGTAACCTTACTTCATAACCACTAGGCAAGCGAAGCTCACAACTCTAGCTACCTCTCCAGAGGACATTAAACATTGGCTCATATATACTATAAATAGTAGGACTGGAAGAACCAAGGAATATCTTCCAGACATAACGTACCAAATGTCGACCCGTCCACGTGATTGTGGCGTCAATGCGCATGAGGTGTTTCCAGCTTACGAGGCTCCCACTCAAATCAACTTCGCCCTTGTCCAGCAGTCAGCATGGAATCAGAGTGGTCAATAGTCGGTTTGGGGCGTCTTGACTGCCTCCCACGGATCCGCCTGCTCAGCCAATGCGGCGCATGTGGCTTTGAACTCCTACCAGGCGATGAATGCATGCCAAGTATGCCATCCGCCGGGTGCTTCTATCATCACGCCAATACACCACTCGAGCTCTTGAACGTTAAAGCTAACGACGTCTTTTCTTGCTCCTAGTTCTTGTAGAGACTAAATCCTCGCGCCTGCTGGTTCACCCCTCGCTTCCTTTCCCGTGCACCACCTACTCTGCTGAAGGAACGGTTAAGGGATGGGCCCTCTACGTCAGCGACTGGTACAACCCGAAAGAGGGTGTGCTAGACAGCGTCACCATCCACACTGATTGCTTCAACCTCTTTCTCTCGGAGGCCAAGTTTAAGAACAAGATGAGGCGGCTATTTGCATTAGCGCACTGGACCCGGCCATGGGATGCTGTCTCTAACCTCCATCTCGACCCCCGCACTGATATCCAGAAAGGCATCGGCATCGCAGCAGGGGCCTATAACATGCCCCAGCTAAGATCGCTCCCGGCCGAAATTGCCAACTTTATCTGGGAGCAGTCGCGATCAAACATCTTATGGCGATACGCCTCAGTTCTCGAGCGAATTGAGAAGATATCCAATCCCGATGCAGACCGCCTAGATTTGCTTCCGCTCCCCAAGATTAGTTTCTGGGAACGAGGTAGCCGTCCGACTACCTCGGCCACTCACCTTCAGGGTTTCGTTCGTCTCACGATTGACTCTCAAGGGCTGAAGAAGATTGAGCACCTGGAAACGAGACCAGAGCCTCGGCCTCACCCTCCTGATGCCTGGGCTCTGGCGTATGTCGTCGAGACCGAAGAGCGGTTCGCAGAGACTACTGTCGATTTCAAGGCCAGTTGCACTCCGCCTCTTCGCACTGCTATTCTGTCTAATGCCAAGTAGTTCGGGTTGGCCCATCTCAATCTCTCACGAAGCCCGACACAGCTTTTCGTCTGGAACAGGCCGTGTCCTCCAGATATCATGGAGTGTTACGGTCTCTGGAAACCCCGTCGAACACCAGGAAGCCGTGTATACCCAGTACTCCGTGGAGCCCAAGAACCCCGTGGAATCCCGTTTACGCCTGTGACTGCCATCGACCCTCACAAATGTACTGGCATCACCTTCTTTCTCACCAGCACGATGATTGGCATGCACGCCCATACCGCGGCCAGGCCGAATCCTCTTGAGAGCTTCAATAGAATACCAGTGCCATCACGAGGGCGCCTAACTTGGGCGTATCTGCCTCTTCCTCCGGGTGAAGTGATCGAAGCGTTTGGGGTTCGAAAGCTCAAGGCTCCAGGTGAGCAGATGGTAGTGCAGCGCCATCGCTATCTGGTGAGTATTGCCAACCACTCCTCCCGCCGTGCAACCATCTAACTGTAGCAGTTCCGCACAAAGCTCTGTGGTGACATAGCTCTCGGGGAATTGTATTACCCGGGAGAGAAAGTTGATGTTGTCCTTGGCTTCGGTCCCGACCTGACACTGATAAACTACGTCCCCAAAACCGGGCGGAGCAACTTCTTGGGGACTCATTCAGCAAAAGAGGAATATTTTCAGTTCAAAATTCGTGAACCGAGCGGCCCGCCTCCCTTTGAAGGTACACATTTTTCATCGGCCCCATTGGAGAATGTCACCCGTATAGAAGTGTTTGAGGATGAGCGGAGTAGGGTCAGCAAAGGCATGATTCTCGAATACGCAACCGGGGCGAAACAGGCCGTCGGCTTGTGCAGGGTTGGAGTTGACCCTTCCGTCACCGTCGCAAACCCTACGCACATTTGCCTAACTCCTTACTATGAGCCGGCTTCAGGTTGGCCGATGCGGACGGTGGCGATCGTCGTCTCTGCTTCGAATACACATCAGCATCCCCCCGGATTGGAATGGAAATGCTTTGCACTAAAAGGAACTATCGAAGTATGGCTTGAGCAACACCGGGTAGATATTAAGGTCAGGTTAGATGACCAGGATGAAGATGTAAATCCTTAGTATGCTCGCTTTTCACGAATATCATATAGTAGCTCCAGCGCTCCCAAAAAAGAAACGAAGTAGCCAAGTGGACTTGGACAAGTAAAAGCTATAATACGTACTTATAAACCAAGGGAGTGAGAGGCAATCAAGAAATATCATGATAAGTTATGCGCTCATCTCTGGCCCCTGACTTATTGCCATTGACAAACGCAATCCGCAACGTCCTAAGCCATCGACAGGTGCGACAGCATGAATAAGGAAAGAAACATGGGAAAGCAACCTAAGCATCCCTGGAATGACCATGCTGTTTGTGATTACATCGGTCCATACAGCCGAGCTCGTGATGTTTCTAGAGTGGCTTCAGCAATCCTCTTTCTAAGACTGGATCACGGTGCCGTCCCGCGAAAACTTATTCTTGCGTGAGGGCAGACGCCACCACATAGCTCTCTCTGACGTGATCTGTTTGTTTCTCTTGAGGTAGGATATAGTACTAGAACTAAATAGAGAATCATTAGTTCTCGTTGTATCTTTATGGGCTAGTCTACGAGACAGCGAGGGTGTCCATGAAGCAGAGAAAGAAACTCGGCCCAGCTGCACAGTGAGCAGAGACGACTGAATGTGTTCTATCCGCAGAGAACGTCTTCATCGCCGCCGAGACCAAGTAGTTTAGTCTAGCCAGTTCGTGGCGTCGTCAAGATATGCATGGGCATGCCGGTGTTGGGGCTCATCCCGCGGGTGGGGTCTGACGAGACTCGAGACGCGTGGGCTGTGCTACTGTAGGATGGGGCTTGGGCAACAAGTGACACAGCGCTGTCGAAGGCTTGTAGCATCTCGCTATGTATTTTGTGTTACGGTAGATGTCATGTGGCTGGTTGGGTTCTACAAAGTTACGGGGCTTTGAGTCAACGACTGACTTCTGCATCAAGGTGTCGTGTGGGAAGGTTGAGATAAAAACATCATGCGGGACCAGAAACTTCGGTGGAATAATGAAGCAATCCAAGCAAATGCTTTGGAGACCAACAGCTGCGACCAGTGCGATAGGCAACAACAAGGCAGGTTTGTTTTGGTCCGCATCGAGTCATCGATCATTGCGTGTCAGGCGGGACGGACACTCCCGCCCGTCGCTAGGCTGTCACTGGGTGGCGGCGATAGGCCTTGATTCACCCCAGCTGGGACTACTATGTAGGTACCTAAGTAGGTAAGTAGGTAGGTATCCGTGCAGTGAAAAAGCCTGGCAACAATGAATCGTCTTCCCTTCTTTAGCAGTGAGCATGGGGCAACATCGACACATGGCCACATGGACCAGATGTAACCCGGCCATCCCAGCGCTTTGGAGAGAGTCGCCGCCGTCCATCAGGCTGGGGGAGGGGAGCGCGGAGAGGACCCGCGGAGAGGGCCCCGCGAGCTGGTGATTTGCAGCCGAGCAACGCCCAAGCCTCCCAGGGCCCCCGGCCCATCCCTGTCGAGTTGCCGCCTCCCCACCACCCCTGAGAAGGGTCCAGTGAAGCCGGTGCGGCGGTGATGGTTGGGAACAGGAGGGAAGTGAAGGGCCGGGGCTATGAGAGGCGAACAAGGGGCCGCAATTCGGCGCCCCACTGAACCTTCTAGAATGACGTCCGGCTAAGCGCAACTCCTCGATATTGTACTGCTGCGCCGGACTGGTGCTTTCCCGTTTCCCGGATGCTGGCGGGCACTAGACTTAGACGAGGCGACAGGGCGTGGTATTTCTGGAGGGAACTGTCATCACAGAGGGGTCTAGTCCGTACGAGGCAACGAAACGACGGGCAGTTTTTGGTTGAAGTCGTGGACCGCATTACCACTGTACATGTCCAACCTCCCTTGCACCTTTGTAGACGCAGCCTGCTGATCCAGACCACATCCGTACTTCGCAGTCAGATACGAGTACAAACGCCAACACCAGAGACACAACACCACCTAATATAACACACAACACTGCCTTCCCACTGCCCCCTTCCCATCTACAGCCTGCCGTCGGCCCAGTAAACAGCGCACCCCGTCCCCTGCTTCATTGGTCCTCAAGGCCCTGCGCCTGGACGTTGGGCGCCGTGGTGGGGATGGTTGTTCCAGCTCGCCCGGGACAGGTACCGGATACCTGCTGGACGGGCAGGGGACTGCAGCCTGCAGAGGTACACGAGACCCGTCCCAGCAGCCATTTCACAATTTCTGATGCGCCCCCAGCAAGTCATAATCTCTCCTCCCGCCCACTGCCTGTCCCGCCATCAGGAAGTACTGTGTAGTAGTAGTTCCGTGCCCCGTACAGCCCAGCCCAGTCAAATCAATCAATCACTCGCGACTCGTTCCTAACAAGGAGACCTGGCAAGGAACCAGGCTGGCCAAGCCCAGCCTTTCCTTTCTGACTTCCGGGTTGTCTGTCGTAGCCTGTGCCAAACTGTCATTTATTACTTGTGCTTGTTCTTGTCCTTGTCCTTGTTTTGTCCCTTTGCTTGTTTGTGCAGACCCAGCTGATAAATCGGTTAACCGTCATCAACTGCTCCTTTGCCATCTTTTCCCACCCTCTCGTCCTGCGTCTACGTCGACCTTTTCCTCTCCCTTCTTACCCAGCACACCCCTCGGAGTCCCTCCCCCCCTCTTCGCAAAGTCTCCCCCTAACAGCCTGCACGATAGCGACCATAAACCCCCCCGGTGCCACTACTACTCCAGCGGCCCCGAAAAAAAATCGCTTTTTTTTTTTTAACGCCCGTTTAGGGCACTGAGTCAGTCAGTATCCGGCATAACCTTGTTACGGGATTCCTTCGGCTTCCAGAATTCCACGGCCTCACACCTTTTGCCCTCCCGCGCATCTCGACTTGGCCCAAATGAAGTTCTTCGCTAGCAACAAGAAACCATCCCCCAAGTCTGCCGCTGCTGCCGACCCCAGCCTTGATGACAGCTCCCGCGACGACCTCTCGCAACCCAACTCGGAGCCTTCGTCCCCTGCGCCTGCGCGGTCCCCGACCAAGTCGTCCCGCTCGCACTCCCAAAAGTCCTCGAGCAAATCCTCGAGGCCCACCTCCTACGTAGAGCCCAACAAGGCCTCGTCGCGCTCCTCCTCGTCTCGACTCTCACGGCACTCGACCGACCCGGGCCACTCGTCCCGCCGGGCCAAGGTCGACCCCGACACCCACCCTTTGAACCTCCCTCCCGAGGAGCGCAAGCGCCTGTCCGACCTCGCCACATCCGCCATGAACGGCAACTCCATGGATATCGACCGCGAGCCCGTCAACGGCGCCGCCAGGGCCTCAACCCCGCCCAACGCCAACCCGGCCGCCCAAGCCAACTTCTCCGTCCCTATCCCCAATGGAGGCAGCCACGAGGAGGCACCCGCTCCCC
>JABSTB010000130.1:0-28882 GCA_013756995.1 Neonectria neomacrospora
TGCCGCTGCCGCTACCGCTGCCGCTACTCCTACCGCTTCCCGCCAACACTGGGCTCCCTCGCTGTGTGGTGCCAGTCTCGGACCTCGAGATATAGTGCATACATAACGTCCCGTAGCCGCCCGCTGCTCGCCCCGATCCCCTCCTCCTAAGTTTTGCGACCTCTGTACTATCTGCGAGCCCTCGCGAGTTTTGTTTCCTTTTAAATCTCCGGATCTCTTTTCTTCTGGTTTACGGCGTCGAAACCCCTCTCCTAAAGAAACAAGCGCTGGCAACAGCCCCCCCGGATCAGAAAGGCACAACCCCAATACCAAGTAGTAGCAAAGTGCAAAAGGACTCTCCCAGTCCAGGAGACTGGTGGCCTGTAGCATCATCACTATCACCCAAAATGGTATGCCTCGCTCCGAAAACCATTACATCAGTGGTCTCGGAATAGACTAACACTCTCTTTAGGACTACAACACATACTACGCCGGTGAGCGCCGGACATATCAAGAAATGCGACAGAAGCCAGTCCCTCGGGATACCTTCTTCAGCCTCAAGAACGAATCACAAATGCTACGACCAACGTCAGTAGCAACCGAGTTCGTGGACACCGACTGGGACGAGGACGACATCATCAGCGATGTTGAGGACAACTCACCGCGCCTTAGTGTGCAATCGGTATGTATCCTTTTGTCTGCTCGCCGCTTCAGGTCAATGTGCTCACATTGCATCCACAGTCGGGACAACCTAGTTTTACCACCGTCTCTTCATACGATGAGGTACCCACACCGAGATCGAGCAGGAGTCCCCAGGAACCCCAGGAATACTTTGAGCACTCCCCCAAGCAGGTTGAGGGTCCCCGAGGGCCACATCTATTCCGCAGCTCCACAGACAGCTCCTTCGACGAAGACATCGTTCTAAGCTTGTCCCCCATCACCCCCAAGGCGCCCCGGGGCATCGCCGACTTGCTCGCTCAACCTCCAATCCCCCGACGCAGCAGCCCCTTTCAGTATTCATATGAGGATCTCGACACATCGAGGCTCGTAGATTGGACCACGGAGATGGTGGCTCAGTCTATGCTCAATGCTGGCATTGAGCTCTCGATGGCCGACCGATTCGTGGAGAATGATATCAACGGCGCTATTCTAATCACTTTGAAGTTTGAGGACCTCAAGGAGCTCGACATTCAGTCTTTCGGCATCCGGACCAAGGTCTGGCACCAGATCCAGGCGCTGAGGGACAGCCGACCCGCCTCACCTCGCGCGGAGACGCCAATTGAGGATGTACCGAGCCGAGAAGTCCAGAGAGAAGAACGGAAGACAGAAAGTCGTCAGGTCAACCGCCAAAAGAGCAAGCGAAGGCAGAGGAACAACCAGTCCACTGATGACATCACCCCAATGGAGTCTGTCTCCATTATCGGTATCGAGCAGGTCATTCCCAAGCCGCACTTCTGCTCTAAGGGCGAGAACTGCACCAAGTGGAGGAAGCAACAGGCGCTCATCCGGGCATTCAAGAAGGAACATCCCCATATCGACATGAACACTGTGGGCACCGTCATGATTGGCGATGCCGGCAACCCTGATACGGCTCGGGCCATTGATCCCAACGAGACCCGAAGTCCCGTGTCGGACACCATGCCTTCGGTTGTGGCATCCTCTGATGTCCTCGGACCCGGCACCTTGCCGGCGTTCCAGTACCTCCAGGAGGCGACCATGCGCAGCTTCCAGGCGAGAGACCCCCAGGACAATGTCCGACAGTTCCTGAACTTCCAGCACCAACGGGTCGCGGACGATTGCAACGACGTCCCTCCCACGCCTCCTTTCGAGACTAACCCAACTGTCCAAGAACCTCACCGTGGCCTCCGTCGTCTGCCCAGACTGTCCATTCCCGGCCAGCCTCCGCCCCGTCGGGTGCCCATGCCGCCACGCGCCGCGACCGTCCCTCCTCCACAGCAGCAGACACAGCAGCAGACACAGCAGCAGCCACCGGTGCGACAGCAGCCGCCGGTGCAACAGCACAACTTCTCTCCCTACCGCATGGACAAGGCCGACTCTTTGACCCCCGAGCTGGAGACGCCGAAGAACCCTTACCGCTTCGGCACACCCTTCTCCGAGGTCGATGTCCCAGTCACCGCTGTGCCCACTGGCCCTGTGTCTCGCAACGTCTCTCAGTCTGTGCCTCCTGACATGAACTTCCGCACATCTCCCGTCCACGCCAACCCTGCTCCTCTCCGTAGCCAGTCTCGCGCTTCAGGCCGCCGCCCTTCATTCCCCGTCCTTCCCGCCCTCGCGGAGAACAAGGCTGCTCCCACCCACCGCTCTGCTCCCAAAGCCCCTTCTCCCAACTCTTCTCGACCCTCTGCCCGTTCCCAGCAGCCCCTTCAAGCCCCTCCTCGCGTCAACTACCCCTGGTCTCCAGTCGATCGTACCAGCTTCGAGAAGGCTATTCCTCCCATGCCTTCGGCCGCTCAAGAGGCCCCTACCCCTCCGGCCAGCCTTGCCAATGGCGTCACCCACCAAGGCCCCATGAAGAAGCGCAAGACGCGCATGCTCCGCCATGAGTGGAATGACGGCTACTTCACCCTCAAGGGTACCCGCCTGAACATGCACAAGGACCAAACCGAGATGGACCGCACTCTTGAGTACGTCGACATCGACGACTATGCCATCGCATGCTCGAGCGTTGCCTCCACCTCCAAGCTCAGCGCCGCCTTCAAGGCCGTTCACCTCACCCACAACCGTGAGAAGAGCGACCCCGGCGCCTTCAGCTTCCAGCTCGTTCCTCAAGACAAGAACACCGCACGCCTTCGCAAGCGCGAAAGTGCTCTCAACATGGCTGGCATCATCCCCGCCGAGGGCGTTAACGGCACCGGCAAGACCCACCACTTTGCCGTCAAGGGCCGTGACGACCGCATTGACTGGATGCGTGAGCTCATGCTGGCCAAGGCGCTCAAGCAGAAGGGCGAGGGCTTCGAGATCAGCGTCAACGGCAACATGATCTAGACTCAGCCGGGCTCCTATCCTCACTCGTGCAGTCCAGTCTCCTTTCCACTCTGACGACTTCGTCTATCTCCTGAGTGTCCACATTCCTTGTTTCGGCGCTCCTCTCATAGAGCTCGACCAACACGCCTACTTTTTAACGACTTTTTCTTTTATCTCTTTTCACATCTGCGTGTGCTTTTTCCTCTCTCTCTCGGAATGCAATTTTTACGGAACTTGAACGACAAGACATGCAGATACTCAAACTACGGCTCTCTCGCGGGATGCACGCATAGCGAAATGATGGGCTCGAGATGAGCAGCTGTTTATATGGGATTTCATTGATTTATAGGAATTGGGGTTTGCTTTCGCCTTTTTTGGTTGGTAATAACGGTTGTTTTTGGCTCTGATGTTATACCACCACACTCATACACACTCTCTTGCGGGATGTGACGACCGGGATACCAATTTAACTTTCTTCTCTTTTCAGTAGGTAGTATTAGGGATAGGTACGGAAATGAAAATGAATCTTTGGCTTTAGTATCATCTGCGCATTTCTCGAATGGTAATCTATGTGAACTGGTGATTGTTTTGGTTGTCATTCTGCTATATAGCTGAGTCATGTGACTGTTTTGCCTGATGCCACCCATTCTCGTTGGAGACCCGGAGAACTGGGTTGTTTGTTGTAGTACCCGTAGTTGGCCTTCGAGCGCGCCCAGTCGTTTGCTTGTACTCTCGTACTCTCAGACTCTTTGACTAGCTGGTAAGTTGCTACTAGCATGAATGAAGTGAGGACGATACTGACGGTCAGGTACTTGACCTAACCTTTTTGCAGGCAGGTTTCAACCTTCAAAATGAAAGTATCGTACTTCTGCTATGCTGTGTCGGAGGCAACACCGGGTTTGTCGTCCTAGGTTCCGTACAAAGTGCAACTCAGGCACTCACGGATTTCACTAAGTTACGCGTGAACGTGTCTCAGAGTTAGTAGTAGAACCACAAGTTGGCACAGTGCATTTAAGTTAAGTACTCACCTGAGGTCTATTCATACACTTGTTTGCATTTGTTGGATAGAGGCAAACCCCGGATAAGTTTGTTTGAGCCAAACTTAACGCTTATACGCCACGCCCAGGTAGAAGCAGCTCGAAGGCAAGAAACAAGCCTACCACAAGTTCAGACTTCATGACTTCAAACGCTGGCAAGCCTAGTGGCGCCTATATGCCTCGAGACTCGACCTAGTGGAGAGGTTGACTACCGCAAGGAAGATTAGTGCCAAGAACAAGGCTACACGGAAGTTCGAATGCCTCCCCTGTGATATTGCTTTAGCCCTCAAATCAGTCTTAATGAACATTATACCACTTAGAAGCACATCAGCATTGAAGAGAGTGATCGAAGCATCGTTTATCTGTGGTCTAGAGTGACTGAGCACGGTCTTCAACTTTGTGTTCAAGAATCTGATATCGGAGAGTAAAAAGCCTTTCGACTTGGGCCAGTGCCGACAACAGATGACACTGGCAGCGATAGTCGAAGGTCACTTTGCCGAGGTGAGGGGGAGATCCATATTGGACACGGAGAACAGAAGCGAAAACCTCAATACTACTGCGTCCGTTGAAGGACTTTGCATTGTGACACATTCCATGAAGTTGGGAAGGCTAGGTGAGTTGGCTCTAGTTCTGATAAAACACCACTTAAGACCACCTATGGTTGGGATCACATTTTCCCAAGTGGATGAGGTTATTATTCACTAGTCGGTGGATATATCTCTTCAATGAATGGTTTACTCGGCTTTCGGACTTTCGGCTGAGAATCGAGTTCTTGGATCTCATGGTAGGGACAAGACTGGAATTATGTAGGTGATAAGAGCTCCATTGGAGGACGGAGTAGTCTGTGGCCTAGGGCGGCTGGAGGATTCTCGAGTCTTGGCACTCGCGTTATCACATCGAATAGTACATTTTTTCCGCCTATATATGCAGAGAGTACAATTATCTTACAAATGCCGTCCCGAATCCATCTACTCTTTCCTAGTGCCGTCACGTCGTATCCCGGTACCCCGGTATCCCCTGTTTCTTTTCCCACTTTGGTCCGATGCCTACTTGAATTCGGGACGGTTGACACCCGACCGTTCAGCAACCTTCTGCCAGTCAATGAGGCCCCACCAAGACTCAGCAAAGGCCATCTTGCCGCCCTGGCCGCCGGCGCCGACGCCCCAGTCGAGCAACCAGGCGTGCTCCCAGGTGTTGAGGCACAGGAGGGGCTCGAGCTCGATACCGCCGGGAGGCAGGTCGCCGTCTCGCTTGCGGGAGCCTTGAACCTGGTTGCGGAAGAAGCTCTTGGCGGAGCCGTCCTTGCCGACCGTGTTCATGTCGGTGCCCTGGGCGCGCCAGTGGGCGCCGGGGTAGGGGGAGCCGGCGAGGTAGGTGGGCAGCAGGCGGTAGTCGCCGGGGCCGGCCTTGACGAGCCAGAGGAAGCCCGGGCCGAACATGGCGGAGGAGGTGATGACGAATTCGCGCTTGAGGGTCTCGATGGACGAGAAGGAGGCCTCGAGCTCGGTGCGGAGGACGTCGGGCATCGGGGTGCCGGTGGGGGAGATGCCCTGGAAGAAGAAGTGGTTGTTGTGGGCCATGGAGGCATAGTTGAAGATGGGGGCCTGGTTGGGCTCGCGGGCGGTCATGAGCGCGATGGTCTTGGTGTCCTTGTCCTCGAGCTCAGTGCCTGGAGAGGAGGAATCGAGGGTTAGCAACTGCAGGTGACAATGGCAAGAGTAACTAGTCGGACCACCGCCTCAAATACACTATACACTATAGATGTAGATGACGGGAGGGATTGTAGCCAGCACAGGCACTCTCTGGGAGCAGGGATAAGACGTACCGACAGTCAGAGCATTGAGCTTCTCAACCATCAGCTTCATGTACTCGGTCCAGGCGATGTTGAAGCCGCCGGGGCTCATGAGGTTCGGGACGCCCTGGGAGTAGTCGTGCGGCAGCTCGGGCACGTTGTGCAGGGAGCGGCGGGCATTGAAGGTGGTGCGCAGGCCCAGGCCAAAGGCCAGGCGCGGAGCTCTTAACCGGGGTCGGAGCATGGCGGACTGTGAGGGGGAGGAGGATTCGTTTGTCGAGCGTCGAGTTCGTGGGCGTTCGCGACGGTGCGGGTGAGGCTTCGACTTTTTTGGTGGTGCTGCGATGATTGGTTTGGCCTTGGTTGTGAGGCCGAGAGTCAAGGTACGTACTGTTGCGAGTTGACCCCACCTGAACAGTGCCAGTGGCTTAACGGTGGTGCCGGAGAATGGAGCTACGTTGGCCCGACCGAGGTGGTTAGCCACTTCCAGGTTGTGCCACTTCACAAATTGATTACCGCAAGACTCTGGACGGCGGTGGATAGGTAGGCTAGGTGTGGCTGATGAGGTACCTTCCAGGGCAGGCAGAGTGAGGCCCAGGCGGGAGAGGAGTTGGCTTGAAAGATTACTGTACGACACTACGAGTACACTGCGGCTTATGGCTGAGGCTCACGCACTCCGCCGCCCAGCCTGCCTTAACTACCTGACTCGGCTGCAGATCACGGGAGTGTAGGACTAGCATGTGTGGGAAGCGAAGCGGCAGATGGCCTGGTGATGCCCATCAGCCACACTTCGCCGGGCAGACTCCAGGCGCCAGTAGTAAGTAGTAATGACTGCACCAGTAACCGAACCGTCATTACCTTAGTCCTCCATCCTTGGGCGTCCGTCCTTTCTCGCTCCCCCCAACTCAGAGGCTCCGTCTCTTCTATTCTTCGCTTGCTGCTCTAGACGACCTTTCTCTTTTCTCTTCCATCTTCTCATTTTCACTCCGCTTTGTCCCCCGGGACCTCTGCTCATTCTGTCCTCTCGGCAACGGCGATCCTTCCTCCGCCCCGTCCTGAAACATCGCGCCCCCCCGACGACGAGACGGTTCACAACCAACGCCACCTCTCTCTCTCTCCTCTCTCTGCTCTCGCCCTCTCCCATCCCCGATATCGATCGTCCCTCCACGATAAAACTCTCGGAAACCCTGTGTTTCCACCGCCTCTCTCATCTATGCTACCCCCGGCCGGTGTCGCGACTGTCACCGCAGCCATTGATCATGCCTCCTCAGTAATCCTTCTCCTCGAAGCGCCTCCCACTGCCATTATCAGCATGGCCTCGTCCGTCGTCGCCTCCGCGGCTGCAAAGGCCACTGCCAGCCAGGCGTCCATTTACGACGACGATTCACCCGGCGACTGTCAGCTGCTCGGCTCCTTCGCCCTCATCGTCCAAGGCGCTCTTGGCGCCCTGGCTCTCCTGTCACTGGTCTACAAGCGCTGGCGGGAAAGACCCCAACGGCCCCTCAAGATCTGGTTCTTCGATGTCTCCAAGCAGGTCTTTGGTTCCGTGCTCGTCCACATTGCCAACATCTTCATGTCCATGTTGACCAGCGGCCGCTTCAACGTCCAAGTCGACCCGACTGCTACGACGGCTCGGTCAGACGACGACGATTACACCCCCAACCCTTGCTCCTTCTACCTCCTCAACCTTGGTATCGATGTAAGTCTAGCCTCCTGACCCTCACGCAATCTAGGACTCGTCGAGACTAACGGCTGCCCCTTCAGACTACACTCGGTATCCCCATCCTCATCATCCTCCTTCGCATAATGACCGGCCTCGTCCGCTTCACCCCCCTTGGCCAACCCCCCGAGTCCGTCCAGTCAGGCAACTACGGCCACCCACCCAACGCCTGGTGGTGGTTGAAGCAATCGGTAATCTACTTCTGCGGCCTCTTCGGCATGAAGACTTGTGTCCTCATCATCTTTCTTATGATGCCCTGGATCTCCAAGGTCGGCGACTGGGCTCTCGGATGGACAGAGGGCAACGAGAGGCTCCAGATCGCCTTCGTCATGATGATTTTCCCTCTCATCATGAACGGCCTGCAGTACTACATCATCGACTCCTTCATCAAGAAGCAGGATTCCGACCACGACCATGAACCCCTGGGTTCTGAGGACCCAGACGAGGGCCCCCGTAGGTATGACGACAGCGAGGACGAGACTTCAAGAGTCCGACTCGTTGATGCCGACACCGACACCGAAAGCGACGAGGAGGCCGCCTCCAAGCTACCTCCCCGACCTCAAAGCAAGGACTCCGAGTACGACCCTGACCTGGACGGTGACGATGACCGCACCATCGTGGGCAGCGGCTCAAGCGCCCGCGATGCCCAAGGCAATATCATCACGCCTGAGCTGTTCCCCAAGGAATAGAAGCGCGGCGCTTTTTGCTGTCACAATCGCCCTTTGATTTCTTCTACCTTCTGGTTGTCTTTCAGTTGTTGCTTGCGTGTATCTCCTTTCCTTTCCTTGCTTGCGTTGGTTGTTGGCATAAACACAAAGACTTGGGTGGCATGTATATCTTATGCGGGCTCTGGCGATTCTTGGAACATTTGGCAGGCAGGCATGGTCGCGGGACTGCTGCCCTGGGCGTTTTGAGAGTTTGAGACGGTAAATTTCCCAATGGTTTGAGGGAATCCAAAGTGTTTATACATGGCTGGGACTTGGGCTACTTGACATGCCATGCGAAATGCGTCGTCACCGGCTGCGTAATTGTCCCACTTTCATGACGAAGCGTCACTAGAGCGAGGGTCTTCACGCGCTGCTCCCCGGTAGGCGAGGGCCTAGATAGGCTCACACTTGTGCTCATAGCAAGCATAAATAGTATTTTAAGCATGGTCAAATCACTCATCTCTTTTCAAATGATGCCAATATTGACAGCGGAGTATGGCTCCTAAACCCGTGCCCAGACCACCCACCAACCTTTTCTCAGGCACATGTTTCTACATCTCCTCTGTACCAAACCACCGGAGTCTAAGCGTCATTTGATCCTCTTTCATCCCATGACCATGGATACACCGTCGAAAATGACGTAGAAGTGAGACACTGATTCTCTCTCTTCCAAGAAACGAATAGAACATGCGCTATGCCTCACATTGCCAATATCCACACACCGTGAGGCTCAAAATCCAACAAGACATCCAAGATAGGTGCTTGGGGAAAGATAAGAAAGTAATGTTTAAAATATCCAAAATATCGCCAACACGCGTGCACATCAGCGTGACCCAAACGCCAAGAGACCCAACCCAGACTCCCAAATGAGTAGAACAGAAGCCGCGTG
This sequence comes from Neonectria neomacrospora, assembly GCA_013756995.1. Lineage (NCBI taxonomy): Eukaryota > Fungi > Ascomycota > Sordariomycetes > Hypocreales > Nectriaceae > Neonectria > Neonectria neomacrospora. Next base: position 9,110 of record JABSTB010000130.1, read on the forward strand.
CGAGATATGCGTGAAATACGTGGTTACAAAAGGTATCGAGTCGTACATGCTACTATATTCCGAGGCCTCTGTTCATTACGTAGGACTGTAAGGCTTGTACCCCGGGTATGAATCCTGAACGGGTGATTGTTGAGGTCGTGCATAACCCGAGTTGAAGTCAAACCCAGAGTTGTTGTTGATGGGTGACTGAGGGGGGTCCTGCTGAGGGTAATGCCTCTGGGGGACTGGTCGTGGGCCGTAGTGAGGCTCGGGAGCGGGCGAGTACGTGCGCTGGTTGTTGTTGAATGCGTTCTGCTGGCCGTAGCCATCCTGAGGAGCCGGGGTCCTTCGGGCGGGCACGTTGTACTCGTCCTGCGGGGCTGGGGTTCTTCGAGCAGGCATGTTGTAAGCGTCCTGCGGAGCTGGAGTTCTCCGGACAGGCTGGTGGTACTCGTCTTGAGGAGCCGGGGTTCTTCGGGCAGGTTGATTGTACTCGCCATAGGCGTTTTGGTGAACCGGAGACCGCGCAGAAGCAATCTGGTCATACCCGTCGAAGTCGAGCTGGGGAGCCGGAGTGCGTCTCGGACCAGGAGACTGCCTCATACCATGTCCCTGGGCTGCGTTTGAGTAACCGTCGTGGTTCCCGTAATCGTTGTGCGACTGGCCGTATCCTTGATCAACAGGGGTTTGTCCATATCCGTGGGGATTCTGAGCAGGAGAATTTCGCCCCACGGCCGCAACTCCCATAGCGCCTGCGGCATAGGATTGATCATGGCCGTACCCATTCCCGGGGTTAGAGTTGTAGCCGTAGCCCTTGTCGATGGGGGAGTAGTGGTCCGGAGCTTGAGCATTCTGATCCAAATATCCGCTGCGGCTGTCCTGTTGTTGACCGTAGGGGCTCCGTCCCTGGGGCATTGCGGATGGCGCGCCGTTCATGAGGCCGTTCTGTTGATCCGGGATGGGCGACTTCTTTAGATGGTCCATCTCGACATCCTCCTCGAGCGCAATCTTCTTGGATCCTGCTCCCTCCCAGCTTGGCATCTCGGGAAGAGAGTCCTCTCCTCCTCGTTTGTTGCCCGTCTCAAACTCGGCGTACTGTGGTGGTTCGTTGTGCAAATGCTGAGTCGAGGGAGCAAACTGGGTGCCCATTGCTTGGGGAACTGGGGCCTGGGCACCCAGTGGCTGCATAGGAGGCTCTGATCGGTATTCATGGTTCGTAGTAGGGGCGTAAGGGTCGTCTAGATGCTTGTGCGCTTTGCGAGAGCCGGGGGGGTCGCAGCAGCCGCAGCAGTCACCGCAACACTTGAGGCACTGGCAGCAGCCACAACAGCATGAGAGGCCGCAGCAGCAGCAGCGAATGATGCACCAGACGATGCTGAAGATGATGAGACCGACGATGGCGATGACGGCAATGGCAGGCCACCTGAGAGGGATTAGCAACGAGGCGAATGATGCCGTGATCGACCATACATACTTGCAATAGTTTTCCTTCATGCAGTTATCCCAACTCGAGAAGGTCGTCGCAACATCCGAGGCTTTATCCGAGGTATCGTCGACAACGCCCCTCCGCACGAGCTCGGCAGCAATACTCCTGCCGACGGTCTCCTTCAAGATATGCCAGGTACTCCCCCGGAGGCTCCGGGCCATGGCGACGTCGATTGAAGGCATCGTGTCGCCGTTTCGACTGGAAATATCCTTCTAGCAAGCAAGGTAGTCGATGGAAAAGAAACAAATACTGAACACGAGGCTGAGAGAGGCCCAAAGTTTCGTGTTCGTGGCGAGTGACGCAAATGGTTCCGAGGGGGTTCGTTTCAGGTGTGGGCTGGGATCTTATTATCGCACGCTCCAGCCGGCTGGTATATAAGATGGTTCTTGCACAGGCAGCAATGAATCTCTCGCAAGTCGGCGGTAACCGTAGACTGTAGGCTGGAGAAATGTCTTCTGTGGGTGTATCCCGAGAGGATAGTGGCAGTGATCCGTGGTGTGACGGAGACGTGGTTTCGTTGATGGCGGAATGAATGAAAGCGGCGAGCCGAGACGACGTGAGGTAGCGAGGAGGCAAGTGTAAGCGATGGACAGCGTGAAAGCGAGCAAAGAAAGAAAGAAGCGACGCTCGTTCCAGCAGCGATTGGGGTGGTTTAATGAGAGAAAGCGCCGTAGAGGCAGTGGCCGTGTGGTGACGGCGGAGCGAACTTGGCCTCCTTCTGGCTCGAGTTGGTGACGGGGGAGAGAGAGACGGAAGAGAGTGCCGGAGTGAGTGGAAAGGAAACCCAAAGACTGCAGGTGAGCTGAGAGAGAGAGCCCGCGAGCTGCATGAAGGACGCCCCCCACCAATGGCACTGAAGAGGGACCTGGGCCAGGGGCACAAGGGTAAATGGGGCCGCCTGGATCGGCCTGGGGCTGAGGTCGCTTCAAGGCCTGGCCCAGTGGGTACCCAACTAACTAACCCCTATCGGTAGCGCTGAAACAGTGAAAGCAGAGGCTACCCTGCCTCCACAGCAGTCCTGGAGTGGGCTGGGCGGCTTTTTCCCTCGGGGTTCGTGGCACGTCAGCTTCGGCTGTCGCTCCACAAGATGACCCGAAGGCTAGGCGGATTGCTGCTAGACCTCGAGGATTTCCTCAAAGAGCCGAGTCTAGTCGGCAAGGCGTAACCGGACAGAGGATGGGTAATGTAATTCGGGGCAGGGAAAGAAAGAAGAAGAAACCTCATTATTGGGGATGTGTGTGCCGCCAGAGGAAGCTGGCGTTACATTCAACTGTGCGCTGAGAACGACCTATGCGCAAAGTACCTAGCAGTCTCTGTATCAAAATACTTGGGGAAACGAACAAGAGCTAGGGCTGGTAATTTGACTGCCACCAGACGCGAGAGAGCGGGACGTCTATGACTGATGGGTGACGTGACATTAGATGTAATGTCGCGAGAGAAGAGAGGGAGACGGCGGTGATAAGCAGGATCATCAGAATCCCATGGCGTTGCCTCAACCCATCAGACAACCAAAAGTTAAAAACTGGGCAGCGGTCTGCCGAGAATAGACCAGATCAGAAGGGATCGCGTTTGAGAAGTCCTCTTTGGGGATCAGGGTCCGTCGAGAGTTCCAGCAAGTTCCCCGTCTACAACTGGACGAAACCAATCCCGCTTTAGCTGGCATCACGATCTGCACGTTTAATGCACATCTGCACGGTCCTGGGGAAATTGTGACAAGAGGTCGGTCTGTCTATCGACGCAAGATGTAAAGGAAAAAGGGCCTCAAGGGGAGAGAAAAAAAACACGAAGATCTCGCCCATCGTTCCCATGCGCCTCGCTGCTTACCATGGGTTTGCTTCCGCTTATGACGATGTGAAGCCAGGGGCTACGTACGCCCAAGGAGGGGATTGCGAAATGACAGGGTCGCCCAACCCGATTGCTGGATGATCCTACCCGCCGTCCCCTTCTCCTCCTGCAACAAGCCAAGGAAACCCTTGAGGCAAATGAGAGCTGCGAGGGCACTAAATTGCGATACGCGTTGGTTTTGTCGGGTTTCTTATGCGCTTGCAAAGGGCTGCCCGGCGGAGAACCATCTGCCTCGTGCCTTGCCGGCAGTGGCTGATGATGGCCCCCCGTTTCAACAGACACCGACGAGAACCAGTCAAGCCACACGCTTGGAAAATGAGGCTGCTTGGCTGCCAACTGCGCGAAGGCATCTCGGTGGCTGTACAGTGTGCTAATCCCCGGTGTGCTTGCGTTCTTGACACCAGCGTAACGTCGGTTGCGCCAGCCTTGTGTCTTGCTTGTGGTCATGATCTTCAAGATCCTACACGCGAAGGAGAGGCGATGGACTTGCGAGACTGATACATTGCGTATCGTCTTCGATTATACTGTACTATGAACATTGAAACTGCGTTTCAGGCATTGATATATATGCCGAAGATATCCATCTACCGCATGTCTTTTGACTCATTTGGGCACTTCGCTCCTTAACGAGCAGTTAGGCGCGGTTGCCATCATCGTCATCATCGTCAAGTCCATGAGAGCCCAAAGCACACGTGTCCCTGGTGTTGACCCTTCCCTGGTGTTGACCCTTCCGCATACGTCCTCCGGTCAGACCGCCTCATTACCATTATCCATCCTCGCGAGTATCCCGATATCGTCTCCCTTGCGTCGACTCCTTCAGCTTCACTTGCCCGGGGGCGGTCCCTGCGGCGGCGAATACACCTCCTCGCGCTGATAGGTTCCCTGAGGCGGCTGTACTCCGGACTGCTGATTGCCATAGTAGCCGTCGTTGGGGTTGAAGGTCGTGCCCGTGTACTGCGGCTGCTGCTGCTGTCCGTAGGCCGGCGGGGGAGGGGCGGGAGGATAGCCTCCGTACGCCGGCTGCTGCTGGAAATCACCGCCCTGCTGATTCGGGTTGTGGTTGTAGTCGTACATCTGCTGGCCGTTCTGGTGGTTTCCGAATTTTTGCTGGCCTCCTCCGGCCATCCACCCAGTGCCGTACATAGGCTGCACGCCGCGACGACGACGGCGGCGAGAGACAGTTCTGCGCATGTGGTATTAGTGACCGATGTCGCATCAGGCGCGAGCGAGCAAAACAGCCCGGGACGCAATACTTACAAGCAAGAGACGAGAACGAGGAAGAAGAGACCGACGGCGAGGGCAGCGACCAACCAGCGACCCCAGCTGTTCCATCTATTTCTATAGCAATAGCCATTGCGATAATATTGGCCACTGCCGCAGCGATAGTCGCGCGCGAAGAGATCCTCGACGGGCGCCATGGTTTTCTGATTTTTGTTGTTTGTTTGTTTGTTTTCGACGATGTTGGAGGGGAAATCGAGCCAAGCCTTTTCAGCGCGCTCGAGAGAACTTCAGTCACCTCTTGGTGAGAAGTGAGCCAAAGGCGGCGGCGGTTGCCCAAGCTAAGGACTCGATGACGGACTAAGTATCAGGTATCTCTGTACCCAATCCTGGCGCCGGAGCTGGTTCGTGGCAGGCCTAAAAGTGAAATGACGTGGGCCGAGCGTTTGGGTCTGGGCTCAATGCGATGCAATGACCAAAGTAGGTGGTAACCGTGGCGAATGAATTGACCGACGAGGAAATATGGTCCTGATAAACTTGGCTGTGTGTGGAAGAGTGACGGAGAATGGAGGAGAGAGAGAAAACGAGAATGCGACGAGTACGGAACAAACGAGTACAAAAGCGTGATTCAGCCACCATTCGGGGGAACTTAAGAGGCAGCCCGTGGGCTTAATACCTCTATCAAACGGGTGACTTGGGCCAAGACGTAGCCAAGACGGTCCGGCAGCTGGCCCAAACAAGGAAGAAGTGGTACCTCGGAGACGAAAACCTTGTGCGAAGGCACCTGACGGGTTGCAGAGTTGCCGGGCGAGACGACCATCCATCATCCATCGACCGGTGATTCATCCACCACGAGCACAGCCTGAACCAAGCAACCAAGGTACAGTACCAACAGCACTCCCCCGCCTGTCTTGGCCTGGGCACACCGTCACTTGATTCCACGTTGTGGCTGTGTCGCGGGGGCTTAAGCGAATCAGCTGGCTGCTGTCCGGCGAGGGGCCGGGGGCGATTTGGAATTTGCGTATTTATTGAGCCTTGGCGACGTCGACACCGTATCTGACATGACTCGATTTTGCGGTGATGGAGTCGATGAAATCCTCTAGATAGTCGACCTAGTCTGTGTTCAGCGCATTTGTTCCTCCATCTCGCTGCTTCTGGGAATCTCTCTTCGCTTCGCCCTCGTACGCGCTCCCGTGTCCCTCTCAACTTCTATCGCCTGTGGTGCCGTGACACGCAAAAGCATGCGTCTTATTGACGACAACGCCACCTACAGCACATCCGACAACGCATCTATTGCGCCCACTACGGTTTCCCCAGTCAATCCCCAACACTAACCCCTCAAGCCAGGGTCGCCATGTTCCAGCGCAAGCTTATTGCTCTGCCCAGTAGCAACGAGCCTCTTCTCTCCAACTGTCAAAGAAGATCCTATGCCATCATGCTCAGCCTCCGCAGCGTCGTAGCTCCCCCACCCCACATGGCGTTTGCCCAGCTTTCGCCTCCGCGCCTCCTGCTGCTCTTGTGCTCCTGTGGCGCGGACCAAACCTTGATAAAAAGAATGGGAGAATCCACCCCAGCAAAGTGTACTCCGTAGTGTCGTCAGCGACGCAATGATCGGGAATCAATGGCCCGACCCCGGAATGGCGGAGCCCGCGGCCACAGGGTGCAGGCTTCTAGAACGGCCAATATACCTCTCTATACACACTGTCATTAATCCGGCATCTAGCATCTGGCGTTTACGAGCGTAATCCAGTGCCGTCAACGCTCTACACCATCCCAATGCGGTACCACTCTACCTATACATCACCGTCTGTAGTTGGGCTGGCGTCAGATGCTTACGCCTTCAAATAAATTCCAGTCAAAGTCGGTTCATCATGGAGAAAATTAGGTCAATTATCAAGGTGTACAGAAAAGCGCATTTCGCTCCAAAAGCATAGAGACATCATAGGTCATGGGGCTGAGTGCGACCTGTCTCGTTACGAGGACGATTGGTAAACCCGCCAGTCGTCGTCATCTCTCAGCCTCTTCCTCCCCGCCTGGTATTTCTGAATACCACCTCCGAGCCTGCCGAAGAGGACCTGCCATCCCCCGCCGTGTGTTCAAAGCTTAACTCCCATCCCGCCTCCTGATAAAAGGAAAGGATTTTCCCAAGCTGGTAACCCAAGGCACGCCGACCTATGTCACCAGCAGCCCGTTTCTCCATCCCGGAATCCGTCAATTGCACGTGTACGCAGTGGGTCGTGAATCGCCGCCGATACGCAGACATGGCGTTTGCTTTTGCTCCCCGAAAACGCCGCCGGAGAGAATTGGAAAATATATAGCGCCCCCAAACTCCCTTTTGTGTTCATTAACTGTGAAAATCGGTCGTCATTCGTGTGGTGTGGTGTCTCGTGTGTTCCGGCGTCGTGTGGTGGTTGTGGTAATATGGTGGGTGAGTTTATAAACCAGGCTTGGGGAACGAGTACCGGTTGCGACGGAGCTGGTCGGCAGCCTTCGAGTTGCGCTCGGCGGCTTGATGGGCTTGCTGTTTGGCAGCGATGGCGTTGATCTTTTCTCGAGCCCTGATGAGGCTGCTGTTATCCTGCTGCTTGAGCTTGGAGCGGATATCGTAGAGGGCTATAAGGGTAGAGGCTCGGTCGGCATCATCTTCAAACTGTGCCACAGGTGGTTAGCAGCCGTGTCTAGCGTAGGCTATTGCAGAATAATGGACTCGACTCACGTCGGAGTCTCCACGTCGCGGAGTGCCGGGGATGGAGTTGGCAGCGGATCCGGAGCGGGGGGAGTTGATGAGAATGCGACGGCCGAACTTGTCGAACTTGTCGAACTTGCCCTCGGATGACCAGGCACGCTGGAGACCCGAGGGCCGACGCTGGTGGGACGAGGCGGAGGTGGAGTTCGTGAGGTCTTCGGACCTGGGTTGGCTGATCTGAATGACGGGGGCGTTGGCCCGGACGATGGCAGCTGCGGCTTCGGGCTCCTGGATTCGCGGGAAGACAACGGGTAAGTATGGGGACCAAGGGAGAGTAGGCAGGCTGTGCTGGGAGGGCAACATACTGCGGCGCCGAGATTGCTCAGGTCGGCCAAGACTTGGGACAGCTGTAGGCTCTCCATTCCTTCAGAGGCGCGGGGGGTACAGTGAATAGTATGCTATGTGTGGCGATGAGAACGAGGGGGTTTGTTGGCAGAGTGTGCTTTGTAGCAGGATCATCAGAGTATGAACGGGAATCGGGTTGACAGGAAGGATGTGGGAAGAAGGAAGCGGAGTGGGAGGCGGCGAGAGGAGAGGGCTACAAAAGGTAGAAGAAAAGCCAGACGGTGACTAGGAGGCAAGAGGCGGCCGGGAGGTGACGGCGAGGTGTGGGTGAATTTTGCTTGAAAGTGCAAGCGGCAGCAGGGTTGGGCAGGCTTTCAGAAGGAAGACGTCCAAGTGTGTGTTGTGTGGGTGGTGGAGTGGAGAGTGTGAGGTGGGCGGCGTGAAAAGGTGGAGCAGCAGGCACCAAAGAGTGGATTCCAGGTTTTCCTTCCCTTGTCTTTTGGGTGTTGTTGCTTGGGATTTTGCCTGGGTGTTTGCCTGGGGTTTTTTTTCGTTTGGCTTGGGCTGCAGAGTCCCGATGCGGTCTGGGTCCATCGAAAACCCCGGGGCTGGTGGAGTGGGGGAGTTACCGCACCGCCGGACGCCGGTCTGTATTCACAGCGTCAGATCCACGGAGAGATCAACGAAGGTTCCCACCGGAGAGGGAAAGCGAGTGCCAGCTGATAGAGACGGGGACAGGGACCGAGACAAAGACAGACACCCATACATGACAGCAAAACAGCGGTGGATTGGTGGGACGGTAGCGCAGAGGGCGGACGATTCAGGCAGCTGCTGAAAAATGAGAATTAGTGGACAATCATCAACCCCCCCTCTCCGACCGTCGATGGCGGCGTGCCCTGCCGATTACCAGCGGGAGGGTTGCAGCGGACGCCCGGAGCCCGGACCTCGCCGGGTTGCAGTCCAGAACATCTTTGGCCAGTGCACGTCTGCAGGTCTTTCCTCTGGTTTGGAAGTGATCTGTAGCTTGTTATCTGGAGCTTGGAGAGCCTGTGGTCGATCAGAGAACACACGCTTGGCCTGTGGCAACAGTTGAAGCGTCCCGTCCTCTATCTTGAAGCGCCCCAGTCCTCCTCATCCCTCCCCCACACTCCACCCACAGCGGTCCATCGCCAGGCGGGGTGGGTGGGGAGAGTGGCATCCGTTTTTGCATTTTAGGCGCCCCGTCACTCCCGTCACTCCCGCTTCAGCATCAAAACATACCGACTCCACTGTAAACGACTCTCCTGTGACGTGGGCGGCGGGCAGTCAAATTCAATGCGCCGAAACCTTAGGAGGTCGCACCGGCCATCAAGAATCCAGTCACGCTGTCTGTTGTTCTGACCGCCCCTCAGGTTTGCTTCTCCTTGGTGTCTGTCGCGTGTTGGGGGACGGGGGAGCTAACAACATCAACAAGCAACCCCCTCCTTTCATTCCAAAGCTTGGGTGCTGCATCATCTCCCTGCCGGCGAAGCTTGCAGCCGGACAGGGGGAAGCTGGCACCTGTGGCCTGCGGGTGGAGGGAGAAACGCACCCATCACCACCTGCAAGTGCCGTTTTGTCCCAGCGCCATGACGGATGGCTTGGAGGGAAAGCCGTTGTTGACCAGTTTGCCAGGTTATCCTGCACCTGGATCTGTGTGTTCGTGCGATCCCGGCCACGGGTGACCCTCCAATGCGTCATCCATCCTGCGCATTGGCTAACCTGTCACCCGTCACCCGTCCCCGGGGCATCCCTCGATGATGTGCATCCATTCGCACCCACGACCACGACGGCATTGACCAACCCGATTGATAATATCCATGTAGCTCTGCCCCGACTCTCTCCGATGTCGCTGGCACATGATCAAGCCCTCAAACGCTGTGACACGGGATGTCCATCCAGACAAGCCATGCCCCCACACTAGCTTCCCCGCAAACTCGGATGCATACGGACCCCTCCTTGCACCTTAGACCACCTCCTTTGCCTCCCGCCTTCCACTGTAGCTACCCGTGCAGGCTGCTCTGTTTTCCCATCCAACAGAGATGCTCGATCAATCCGACCAGCCAGCATTATCCACCTTGATTTACCTGCTCTCATTGTGTCATTTCTCTCTTGGCAAGAAACCCCGAGACACCGAGGTTGCTGCGAGCCTTCATCACGTTGGAGTTCTGTATAGGCCCAAGTCTCAGCCTTCTTCAGCGGCACAGACGGCATCAGAAATTCCTCACCCTCCCGAACCTCTCCGTCTCACACCCTCTTCAGTTTCTCTCCCCCTTTGTATTCTTCAAGAGGCGCATTCTTCCTACCTTTGAATGTCGCGTGAGGTGTCGGCACCGGCTTTGGCGTCATCTTGACCCGCCCCCGCGTTCATCGTCGGGCCCGGGCCCCACACGCGCTCCACACCGGCCCGGCATCCGGCTGCCCCGTTTCCCCAATCAGCTCCGCCATATTTAATTGTTCACCGGTCCACCGGTCCACCGGTCCACCACCGGGCCCATAAAGTCTACCAGCATTAACTGTATGGATTCTCCGTCCAATATGTCTCAGCATGTCTTTCTTTGTCCACATGAACCTATGCCAACGGGTGGTTGAACTACCTATTTAATAACAGCGACTTGTGATTCGAGTCTAGATCCAGACACGCTTACTCATTCCACCGACTCCTGTCTAATTTTTACTCTGCATACAGAGTGTTTACTGTATCTTGAACTGTAGCTCACAAGTTTCTTATATCACAAGACCAAGGTATGCTGTTACGGAAGAAGCAGTCCCTCAGCCTCAGTGAGTGATGCTTCCGCCCAACGCACATTGCCATTCAAATTATCTGCACACTTGGGCTGCGCTGTTTTGAGCTTTTCGAAATTGCTTCATTTGTCTAAGAACCTCGAGTGCATCTTTAACCCCTGCTCTCCTCACGGACGTACTAAATCTATCGCGTTATTCATCCTCGTTGCTCTGAGCTGTCACATATGATTATGATGCAGCTCGCTGTAAACCATGTTACCTTAGAACGGAGTTAATTGTACTCCGAACAAAGCATCTGGGCATAGATACTTTACTCAGGGATTGGTTGTTTATAACGTTTTATGAATTGGCACAAAATAACAAGTTCACGTTTTATGTAACACACCAAATTTCTGCAGCATTATGTGAGCGCCTTGAACAGCAGGGTATTTCTCTCAAGGACATCTAAACATACTTTAACATCTTTATTGCTGCCTGTCATAGTTACGAATATAAGTACTCACTTTTTTCTGCCGTCTAAACTTGTTTTCGTCCACTCTCAACACTCACCTACAACACAAAGCAGACTTACAACTCAACAACTGAAAGAGCCACTGAAAAGGCGACTCTCAAAAGGAAAATGTCATCTTTGAAAGTATCCAGAATGTCCTTTTCTCCTAGGAAGCTAATTGTCTCCGGCGAATATACATCCGAAGTCGTGTACAACACGCCCCACACAAGCCGAGACCGCAGCCAAGATTGTCGTCAATATCGTACCCAAGAGCGTGGTCAAAATCACAGCCAATTCAACCAGGCCAACCAGATCAACCAGATTCAGATCAACCATAATAGCACGCATTATTATGTTAATGGTACTAGCCCGTTTACTTAATTTTCTCAGCTCAACAATGAGTCTCGCCAGGCTCATCAAGCCCACTCACACTCTAGAGAGCAACCTCAGCAGCTAGTGCGTGGGCCAACATTTAAGGCTCCATTACGGAAGGTCACGGAGAACGTGGCAGAGGATTTCTTTTTAGATTGGGTTGATACGGCATTAGAAGGGTATATAATTTCTCCAATAAAGTATATCATTGGGGGAAACCTCGGGAGGAGCGGTTGAGGAAGATCACCGGAAAGAAATAAGATTTCATAAGGTGCTGAACGTAGGTATTTAATTGAGACTTGCAAATCGAAAATCGAAAAAGCATCGTGTGCGAAACTGGAACAGAAATGGTACTTTTTAATTATCTTATCATCCAAGCGGAATTTTTTAAAATGCAGATTTAGTAACACTTAGGAGGACTCCTGGGACACTCATAAGCTTAATGGGTTTTGCACTATCCCATTGACTATATTGTTAGTGTCCTTCGTGTTCTAAAGATCCTAAGTATCCTAATCTCCTAAATTTTCCAAGTATCCTAAATACCTTAAGTATCCTAAGCATCTATGGAAAGAATGAGTGACAACTACCAATCACTACATATCTTGCTTCCTCAACTTACTACATGCAGTCATTAAAAACAGCGGTTAAAACGGCCAAAAGTGCACATTACTGTAAAATTGCTTACGAGATGTCATAGAAAAATTGTAGGTACTTGTATTCAAAGTCCTTTTTAGCAATATCAATAATCAAAGGACATCGTCCCCCGCGCCATAACCATTGCTCTCTTCCCAACAGCCAAACTGTGGGACGTATAGCAATTTAACCTAAGCCGTAAACCAGTCCATCCCCATCCCTTGTTAACAACGCAACGCAGTATTCATGCTCGCTTTTCCCTTAACAGACAATTAAGCCTTCTCAATTCGGCAGACCAAGTCCGAGCCATCGACGGAGTCACCCTCACGGACCTGGACGCTAGCGACCTTTCCGCTGTGGGGAGCAGAGATGACCATTTCCTGTGCAGATGGTTAGTGAAAAGTGATGAGATCAATATGGGAAATAAACTTACCATCTTCATGGCCGACAGAACGGCAAGGGGGTCACCCTTCTTGACCTCAGAGCCCTCGTGAACTCGGAGCTCAACTAGGACACCAGACATGGGAGCGCCAACCTGGCTGGTATCGTTGGCATCAGCCTTGGGTCGGCTGATGTTCTCAACGGCAGCCTTCTTGTCAATGACGGTGACCTGTCGGACTTCGCCGTTCATCTCGAAGAAGACCTCACGCTGGCCAGTGTTCTCAGACAGAGGACCGACAGCAAGGAGCTTCAGAATAAGGACCTTGCCCTTCTCAAGCTCCACGTTGAACTCCTCACCGATCTCAGGTCGGGTAAGGAAGTATCGGGTAGGCAGGACGGAGAGATCGCCGTACTGAAGAACGAACTTCTTGTAGTCCTCAAAGACCTTAGGGTACATGACGTACGAGGCAATGTCACACTCGGTGACGGGGGCGCCGAACTTCTTGCCAATCTCACGCTTGACCTTGACAAAGTCGACAGGGTCAAGGAACAGACCGGGGCGCTTGTCGAGCTTGCGTCGGCCACGGAGAGCATCCGAGCGCAGAGGCTCAGGGAAGCCACCGAAGGGCTGGCCCATCATGCCCTCGAGGAACTCGAGGACAGAGCCAGGGAAATCTAGCTCAGAGGCACGAGCCTTGACATCCTCGGGGGACAGGCCGTTGGAAACCATGAACTGGGCAAGATCACCGACGACCTTGGAGGTGGGGGTAACCTTGACAATGTCACCAAGGAGGTCGTTGGCGTGCTCATACGCCTTCTTGGTCTCAAGCCACTGGGATCCGAGACCCAGTTGAGATGCCTGGAACATCATGTTTGTGAGCTGACCACCAGGGATCTCGTGCTCGTAAACCTCGGGGTCGGGGCCAGCAAGGTGAGCCTCGAAGGGGGAGTAGAGCAGACGGAGTTGAGACCAGTAGATGTCGAGGGCTCGGACCTGGCGGGGATCCAGACCGGGGTCGCAATCGCTGCCCTCAAGGGAGGCGATGATGGCGTTGATGCTGGGCTGCGAGGTCATGCCAGACAGGCTGTCGGTGGCGGCATCGACGGCATCAGCACCGGCCTTGGCGCAAGAGACCATGGAGGCAACACCGGTACCGGCAGAGTCGTGGGTGTGGACGTGGATGGGAAGGTCGGGGTACTTCTCACGGATGGAGCCAATGAGAAGAGTGGCGGCGTGGGGCTTGAGAACACCAGCCATGTCCTTGATGCCGAGGACGTGAATGTCGAGGGCGACGAGCTTGTCGACGAGGTCAAGGTAGTACTTGAGGTTGTACTTCTTCTTGGGGTTGAGCACTGCAAGAATGATTAGCAAAGACAATTTAGAATGGGAGAAGGAGGAGCTCACTATCTCCCGAGTAGCACACGGTAGCTTCAACGACACCACCGGCCTTGTGGACAGCCTTGATACCAACCTCGAGTTGGTCAACATCGTTCAGGGCATCGAAGACTCGGAAAATGTCGACACCGTTCTTCTTGGCCTGGTCGACAAAGTGGTCGATAGCGTTGTCGGGCAACGAAGCGTAGGCGACACCGTTGGCGCCACGGAGCAACATCTGGAAGGGGATGTTGGGGATGAGCTTGCGCATCTTCCGGAGTCTGTCCCAGGGATCCTCGTAGAGGAAACGCATGGCGACATCGAAGGTAGCACCACCCCAGCACTCCAAAGAGTACAGGTTGGACAGGGCGTGGCTGGTCTCCTTGGCAATGTTGAGGAGATCGACGGTTCGAACACGGGTAGCCAGGAGAGACTGGTGGGCATCACGCCAGGTAGTATCCATGAGAAGGGTGCCCTTGTAGTCGCGGACAGCCTTGGCAAAGGCCTTGGGGCCTTGCTCGAGGATGATGTTGCGCCATCCCTTTCGGCAGGGCTGGCTGACATCAACCTTGGTGCCGTCAGAGGCAATGATATCAGGCACGTTGATCTCTGTCCTGAGCTTGGGCTCTCCAATCTGGCCCTTGATGCTGCTGCCGTTGACGGCAACGTCGCCGAGGTAAGCCAGCAGCTTCTGAGCACGGTTCTGGCTGCCGATGAGGTCGAAGAGTTGAGGGGTATCGTCGATGAAAGTGGTCCAGCAGTTACCATCGATAAAGGTGGGGTGAGTCAAAAGAGAAGCCAGGAAAGGAATGTTGGTCTTGACGCCGCGAACGCGGAACTCGATCAGCGCTCGGAGGACCTTTCTGCGTGCAATTTCGTAGGTCGATCCGTGGCAAGTGGCTTTGACAAGCATCGAGTCATAGTGGGCTCGAGACGATGTTAGTAGATGAACCCAAGAGACACAGCGATGTTGAAGAGTAGTGGTGGTGGATGGTTAAGAGCAGGAACGCGTGCACATGTAGAGGACGGGTGCGCGGGTGATCCACAGGATAGGTCTCAAAAACGCGGCAGCACAATAAAATGCGTGATAATAACGAAACGAACGAAAGAAGAAGAAAAAAGGGACACTTACGAGTGATGACAGCACCGGCAAAGCCGTTTCCACCGTCGAGACGGACACCGTTTCCACCAGATGAGCGGTAGACCTCGATCTTGCCAGTGTCAGGCTGGAAGCCCTTGGCGGGATCCTCGGTGGTGATTCGGCACTGGATGGCGAAACCGCGGGTAGAGATGCGGTCCTGAGTCAAGCCGAGCTGCTGAAGGGTGGCACCGGCAGCGATCTGAATCTGAGCGGCAACGATATCGATGCCAGTGATCTCCTCAGTGATGGTGTGCTCGACCTGGATACGAGGGTTGATCTCAATGAAGTAATAGCGGTTCTGCTGGTCAACCAAGAACTCCGCAGTGCCCGCATTGCGATAGTTGACGGACTTGGCCAATCGGACGGCATCAGCCAGGAGGTTGTCCCTGACATCGGCAGGGAGATCCTTGGCGGGAGCAATCTCAACGACCTTCTGGTGTCGTCGCTGGACGGAGCAGTCACGCTCGTACAGGTGGACAATGTTGCCGTGGTTGTCACCGAGGAGCTGGACCTCAATGTGCTTGGGCTTGTCGAGGAAGCGCTCGACGAAGACGGTGCCGTTACCGAAGGCAGTCTTGGCCTCGGACGTGGCACGCTCGAAGTTCTCCTCCAGGGTGGACTGCTCACGGACGACACGCATACCTCGGCCACCACCACCGTAGGCAGCCTTGATAATGATGGGGAAGCCATACTTGTCTGTGAACTCCTTGACCTCCTCAAACTTCTCGACGGCACCCTCGGTACCAGGGACGACGGGGACGTTGGCAGCAATGGCCAGCTTTCGGGCGGAGACCTTGTCGCCAAGGGAGTCAATGACATGGGGGGAGGGACCGATGAACTAGGGTGGTGGGGGTCAGTGCGTGGTACAGTAGCAACTCGTGGGGCATAGCTTACGATAAGGCCAGCCTTCTCGACGTTGCGAGCGAACTCGGCATTCTCGGACAGGAAACCGTAACCTAACACCAGTATCAGTACGTGGTGCGTTGTGATACTGAAACGTGTCAAAACGAACCGGGATGGATCATCTGCACGTTGTGCTCGACGGCAATCTTGATGATTTCGTCACCAGCCAGGTAGGCGCCGACAGGGGTGTACTGTCCACGCTTGCCAATGACGTAGGCCTCGTCGGCCTCTGTTGAAAAAGAATGGTCAGCAAAGCAAATCACCAGCACTGCGGGGATGGATAGGTCGCGTACTCTGTCGGTGCATGCTCAGACGGTCCTCATAACTGAAGACTGCAACGGTGTGCAGCGACAGCTCGTGAGCCTAGACAATCACAACGGTCAGCCCAAGTCTGGTAGTAGCGGTCGCGGTCGCGGTCGGGGCCAAAGACTCACAGTTCTGAAGATCTATCAATTGAAATGCGGGTCAGCTTGGCAGGCTCTAAACACTAGGCGGTCGGTCGGATGGAATGGACGGGCTTGTCATACACGAATGGCTGTTCACATGTTAGCGAATTGCGGGTCTGTTGAGGGAGGGTCGCTGGGGACTTACGGATTTCACCACGGTTGGCAACTGTAGAGAGCGAGAAGAATCGGGTCAGCGCATGTTCTTTCGGGGAACACCCGAGGCCAATTGAGGCCCCATTGGCGGTTCGGGAGCCCGGGGTCACTCACCAAGAATCTTCTTGACGTGCATGATGCTGGAGTTGGCACGGATGTGGTGGACCGTGGTAGACTCCTTGGGCTCGATGTGAATCTCCTCCTCCTCCTCCTCGATCTCCTCGAAGACATCATTGAAGGTCAGGGGCTGCTGGGGGGCATCGGCGGTGGCCATTTTGGGCGGTTTGCTGTGAGGGACTGGTGGTGATGGTGATGGAGGCAGCAGGGCGCGAGTTGCGAGGAAGCTCTGGCGGGGAGCTTTGTCGGCGATGGCGGGGTCTTGGGAAGTGGTGGGGTAAGGAGCACGCTTGTCGGTATGAAGATACCACGACAGCTCTTCCGGCTCACGAATTGGCCACGATATCACCCAGTAGCACAGGAAACGGGCAGCTGGACGTAGTAAATACTTCGGTGGCAAAGGGGAGAGAGGTTGGGGCTTAAAGGAGAGAGAAAGAGAGGAGGGGGAAGGCAGGCGGGTGAGGGGATTTTGTAGGACGGCCCTCGAGCTCAGACTCGGTGACACACCCGACGGCCGGGGGAAGGAGCTACCCACGCACGTACATACACGTACCTTCCCATGGGAAATGCCCCAGTACTTCGTAGTCCTGGTCTTGTCTCAGCCCAGCCTGGGCGCGCGAGGTACCTCCCATCATCCACCGGGCATGGCATGGCTTGGATAGTCCCAGTTGGAAGGAAGCCGCTAGTCGGGCGGTTAACCGTGCCTTTTGCGGAGCTGGGGGCGGACCTAGAAGCATGCCTCACAAGCGTGCCGCTTTTTTTGCTGCCCGCCCTCCCATGGGAAAAATTCCCTGGCGGTTACCTCCACCGCGGTGCTAGTCCCTTGGATGGAGGTGTTGTTGCAGGTAGCTGGGGGTGGGACTCGGCTCTTTGGCTGTTTGCACTTGGCACTTGGCTCTTGGCTCTGCTACATACAGTCAAGGTAGGTACTTGCTTGGACTTGTTCGTACAATCCAAGAATACTACACACCGCGGCGCGAAACTGCAGGGTCCTCGCCCAAGAAGCTGTCCCTGTGACTCCCCGGAGGGGTGTTCGTCCTGGACTCGCGGATCTATGGAAATCGAACTGTCTGGGAGGCTGGACCGGCCCGGTCTTGTCTGCTGCAGCATCGGACTTCTGCAGGCGAGCGAAGCAACATCTGCTTTTGCCGGGGAGCCCAGCGGCGTCGTGGTGGTGGTGGTGGGTGGTGCAACCGCGGCGCATGGCTGTTGTTGTTGCAGCGCCGCAGCTGGGATGGATAGCGAAGGGAGACAGACAACGACTGCCGCGCCTCGCCCGGGAGCAGCCAAAATGTCACAGACGTGTGGGCATGGAAGGACATGGGGGGCGTGTGAGAGAGCTCATTTTAGAGATGTGTGAGCAACGGAATCAGAACGAGGTGTGTGTGGGATGCGGCCACGGTCACAAGGTCCGGCCGGGGCGGGATGAGATGGGATAGGACCAGGACGGAGACGGAGGATAAGACGAGATGCGTTATCGATCCATGGGCGTGTGTTGTTTTGTTGGATGGGCTGAATTGGCCCGAATGGCTGGACGGCTGGACAGGAGCTACGGAATATGGGGAATGGGGACGGCCATCTCGGCCTTGTTTGCGACGAAAAGCGCCCTTGACGCAACTCATGAGACACTCACACAATCGCGTTTGCTCACAGTTAGCCATTGGCCAATCAGCGGCCTTCGATAGTCGGCGGCCTTTCCCCTCCACGGCTTTGTTTCTCTCTGGCTCGCCTCAACTGACTGGAGCCGTCGACAACCCTCTTTGACCTCACTCCACGAATACTATGTATGAGTCTATGCCCCCGTGTTTCTCGCCCAACTCTCCCCATCTCGAGCTACCTTGCGAAATAACCACCGAAACGCCTCCGACCGATGTCCGCCCATCGGATAGATGGCTCAAATGACGTGAAGAAAATTTCTTCCTCCTCAACAATCCTTGGTTCGTATTTCCGTCCACGTAGGCCAACATCACCCTACCGCAGCACGCTTTACCTCTAGAGGTCGTCCGCACCACACTTTACCTCTAGAGGTTGTCCGCACCACACCTTACCTCTAGAGGTTTGTACGTCCCACACGCCGGACGCCGGCGTTGCGGCCACAGCCTGTGGTTTCGCCATGGCTTGCCATGCCCTTGCCATGGACAAAGGGAAGGCCAGTCGAGGATCCACGTTTGCGTCGACTTGGGCCTTTCCCTAATGCCGAGGATGTACTGCCGTACCACGTAGGTAAACTTGGACCCAAGCACCCAGGTCGCAAGTCCCTGGCAAATGGCTGGACCCTAGGAGACGGCGCTCGTCCCTGGATCCCTGTCCCGCAGCTCTCCCACACACAGAGCCTCAGCGCTGCCTGCGCGACGCAACCTGCCGACGCGAGCATCTTGCAGTATCTCGGGACTGGTTTACGGACCATGGGGGCCTTGCTTGGATCGTCAGCGTGCCGGGTCATGACTGATCAGCGCCGCCCCAGGCACCCAGGTACCGTCAAGCCCCCGGCATAGCCAGGCCCGGACGGTCTATTTTGTGCCGGCGAGTGCTGCGGCGGCGGGCAGCGCCCAATCTCCAGCTTCTCAGCTACAGCTCGCTCGAGCTCCGAGCTCCAGGTCCGAGCCCCCAGCTCGGTGGGCGAGTGCGGGGTGCAGTATCGGTCGCCGTCGCCGTCGCCGTCGCCATGTGGTAGAGCTGTCCGGGTGCTGGCCTCCCGTCTCGCTCCGTTGGATACTGGATCGTCTCAGTGCTTTTTCTTTTTTTTTTTGTTCCCCACGGGCACCCATACGCGCGGCTCGCCGCTCGCCGGCTGACCCTTCAACACCACCACGGCATACATGATAGAACAACATTCGAGACACGCCCCGGGGGGGATGGGATGGGGATGGGGGATGGGGGATGTGCCACTGCACAGCACAGTCTGGCTGGGAGCCGGCCCGCCCACCATGGTCCATGGATGGATCACAAAGGCCTACTGTAGCCGATGCCTTGGATGCTGGCGGGATGGGATGCTGGGCGGGAAAAGCCTTCATGGGGCTCGGTGACTTCCCGTCGTTGACAAACGAAATGACCCGAGGCTGTGTCTGTAGCTTCTCGAGTCTCGCCTGGATGATCTCCATCCCACATCCACCTTGGCCCCTCATTCCCGCCCACATGAAGTCTGAAGACGTTGTTTATTCCCACGAGGACTCCACCCCCACGGAGGTCGAAGGCCGGCGACGCAGAGTCTTTGCTCCACGCCTCATCGCGGAGCTCCATCCCCCGTATCCTCCTCACCCTGTCAGGCTCTCAAGCTCTCTCGCCCTCTCGTCTCCCGCTCGTCTCCCTCTCGTCTCGCCTTCAATCCATCCCTCCCTCACTCGCCCGCACGCACACCCCCCGTGCCCCGTGTGTCGCTAGGAGTCTTCATCCACCAGCCGAGATGGGGGATCTGCTCACGCCCTCCCATAACCCAAATT